>JAVTVY010011353.1:0-56930 GCA_036873755.1 Hanleya hanleyi
GTGCGCCCATGCGTTAAGACGGGCGTTGGACATGACTCACTCACTCACTCACTCACTCTCTCACTCACTCTGAAACAAACTTGAGTGTGACACTAAGTCAAATTCCCTCCTCCTCCTCACTCTGGGAGTTCATTTGGACCATTTTGGCCTCATCATCCCATCGTCGGGCAGTTCAGGATACAACGGAGGCAGCATGTCCTGAAAAAGTTGTTTGCGCATCCTGATCGCATTTTCCAGGGCCTCGGTGGGTGGTAGCCCCATATCCTCTTCCAAGTGCCACTTGGATTTCATGATGGACCTGTGCGTGGGGTCGCCTTTCATTTCAAGCGATAGTAAGGTATACTCTTCATAGATCGCCATGGCTGTTTTCCTGATGCCGGTGCGCATTTGTCTGTTGTAAGTTAACCTGTCCGGCGTCCTCGATTGCTGCAGCGTGGGTATGGATAGCTGCTCTCACAATACGATCCCAGAAGCTAGATCTTGCCTCACTTGCCTCGGACTTACGCTGCCTATCTGAGGTCAAGCTCTCCGTAACACTAGATAAACTCTCAGCAATCTCTGTTTCGGTATCAGTGGATAGACTCTCAGCAATCTCTGTTTCGTTATCAGTCGATGGACTCTCATCACTCTCTGTATCGGGTTCTTGTGCCTCGGAGTCTTCAATCCCATGTATATTTCTCTCGTGTCGCATCATATCGTATCGTTCGCACTTAGGGCAAGTATAAGCCATGTTGACGCTTGAACGTCGACTGTGCGTGTGTTGGGAATACGCTTGCATTTATAGACAGTAGCTCCCACCAACGTTTGGCCTAACGCTTCAACGCCCTTGTGAACTAGCTCAGAAGTTCATGGAATTGCCACCAATACATCGAAATGCAGTGACGCCGTCAACGCCCGTCGTTACGCCTTAACGCCCGTCTCAGCGCCTTAACGAGCGATAAAGGGGATTTGGAGGACGATTGACCTTTGACCCCTGCGGACACCCATACCTGGTGCACTCGCATCCTGGTGTACCCTATGCCCTACGGGCTATAGGGTACAGGGTGCACCAGCGATGGCTCTGATGCTCTATACTTGAAACTGGTTGCAATTTAAATACATTGTAATATGAAAGTCCCAAGTAAATATGTAGAAAATTAATAATTGACAATCTTTGACCTTGACCTCTGGTGAACAATTTACCTCGAAATGTAGCTCAACTAATCACTGAATAGACCTAAGACATGGCCATTAGCATTTGGTGTAGTTATTTCTCAAAATATGCAACTAATTTCAAGCTGACCTAATTCATACAATTTTGCTAGCTTTTAGCGCAATAAAAAGACCATTTTTGAAAATACTTCATAGAGTTAACAGTGGACGAATAGTAAGACAGTCGAAACACATCTCGAAGTGTCATAATATATATATATACAGTGAATGATTCAAATTTACCCATGTAAGGATCATATTGGCATGAGGCGTATAATTCACAATAACATGCCATTACAATTCGTTATAAATACGTCACACAAATTGAACCATTGAATACATGTAAATATCTTATGCTGAAAATATTAATACTATAGAAAAATAACCCGCCGCCAAGCCACAGGCACCAGCCAAACACACCAGTCAATTCACATTTCCATCAAAATCGCCTTTCAGCGGGGTTTTTTCAAAATAAGTTCATTCATATATTTTGAAACCGGGATCCGACCCTCCAAGTCAACATCGAGATACCCTTTATAGACCTCACTAGTCCGATCCCTCACATTCTTGAATGTATCTTTGAGCAAGTTGTTTGCGAGAGTCAAACTAAATATCGCTATCCGGAATTAAATTCGATATTTTCGAAAACCTGAACTTACACTATTTCTACATAATACATGTTCAACACTAGTTCTACATAATACATGTTTAACACTAGTTCTATATCATACATGTTCAACACTAGTTCTATATCATACTTGTTCATCACTAGTTTTATCATACATGTTCAACACCAGTTCTATATCATACATGTTCCACACTAGTTCTATACATGTTCCACACTAGTTCTATATCATACTTGTTCATCACTAGTTCTATATCATACATGTTCAACACTAGTTCTATATCATACATGTTCAACACTAGCTCTATATCATACATGTTCAATACTAGTTCTATATCATACATGTTCAACACTAGTTCTATATCATACTTGTTCATCACTAGTTTTATCATACATGTTCAACACCAGTTCTATATCATACATGTTCCACACTAGTTCTATACATGTTCAACACTAGTTCTATACATGTTCAACACTAGTTCTATACATGTTCAACACTAGTTCTATACATGTTCAACACTAGTTCTATACATGTTCAACACTAGTTCTATACATGCTCAACACTAGTTCTATATCATACATGTTCAACACTAGTTCTATATCATGCATGTTCAACACTAGCTCTATATCATACATGTCCAATACTAGTTCTATATCATACATGTTCAACACTAGTTCTATACATGTTCAACACTAGTTCTATACATGTTCCACACTAGTTCTATATATGTTCCACACTAGTTCTATACATTAGGAGGTGATTACTACCATTAAGCTGTGAGTCCCGTATTGCTTTCAAAGCTTTTTTTGCATCTATGGATCTAGGGCTTCCAAAAAAACATAATGAGAATTTGCCACCCCAGGTGGTACCGATATCTGGTCTGGCTCATGGACTATCAGGGGGGCGTTGATCTGAACCGCAGTCTGAATGGCAGCCTGTTAAATATAAGCACTTCTTTTACGAATTAAGACCCCATATTTGGCACATAAACTACACTAAACATGCCCCACAAGATCCACATTTTTGGCTGGATTTTCTTCAGTCGAACAGTGGATGTTTTTTTTGCGGAAATTTGAGTTTTTTAAGTTAATGAAACTTTAAAAATACGAACAATATTCTGAAGAAAGTTTAAAGATATAACAAAATGTGCTCGAAAAACGTGTTAACAAATTATTCAAACTTCTGAATGTGAATTCTTTAAATATGTTTTTAGATCTGCACATTGTGCTTAAGGGCATATTTGAAATATCAGCTTCGCAATAAGGATGCCTAATTACGGTGATAATATCAAACATTAATTTACCGAAACAGCCAGTTCCCTTATCTATTCCTTGTCAGTTCCCTTATCTTTTCTTTCGCAAAAGTATACATAAATGGCTGACACATGTAAAAATTGAAAAGTAAGCAAAGAATAACAATTGAAGAAAGACATCACGACATCAAATTCTAAGCTTTCAACTTTAAATTTAAATTGCTGTGCCTCGAGGATGCAGTCTTTGAGAAAATAGATGGTGACATCTCTACCCCGACACACCCTGACGGACAGCATATTTTTCTGGGACATTTCTTTATAGCCACTATTTAACCCAGTCAAACCCGATCCGTATACAGTGTCCGAGTTACATCAATACACTGCTGGTCGAGCATCTTAGGTAAGTATCTTACTATATATTCCACCGTATTCTTGGATCTGAATGTGAGGTGTCGAGAGAAGCTTTACTGTAGAGTCATGTGGTTGCGTTTTATTTGACAGACGTCATCATTTTTTTTTTTCACTTTTTCACTTGCATATTGCTCCAATTTATGGGTATGATGCTGCCGGTGCCCACCTTCGGTATATTCAACAAATATATGTAGGTTTATTGTTTTGGTGGGAAATTTACGACGGCGGGCATTACAGGAAAGTTGTACCCCTCGGTCAAAATTTGACGGAAGGGTATTGTCGTCGTCATGTACGTCCGTCTGTCCATCACAGCTTTCTCGTTACCAAAATATCTTTAGAACGACTTATTCTAGGCTCACCAACCTTGCAGTGCACATCCATATGATCGTGCCCCAGAACCCTATTGAATCTGGACCCGATTGGTTGAAAACCATGGCGGTTATTTTTAAATTATGCGAAACCGTCACAGCTTCCTCGTTAACGAGATATCTTCAGAACGTTTTATCCTGGGAACACCAAACTTGCACATCCATTTGCTCGTGATCCAGAACCCTGTTGAATCTGGACCCGATTGGGTGGAAACTTCGGCGGCCATTTTTTGCCCCCACCCCCTCCTTATTATTTTTCTTATCCCTTGAGCTAGAGTGCTGAAACTTATCACACTATACCCTTGGGTCAGGATCTACTAGAAAATGTCAACAAATTCCAGATGGCCGCTTTGATGACGTCACAGTAACGTCATTTTCACAAACGGCATTTCTGGTCGATTTTTAAGTCGGATTTTCCGATTTTTTTATTTAGGCAATTTCTCCGCAATAACTGCACGATAAATTAGTAACCATTAATGTGATGTGAAATAAAATAGTTTTTTCCCACTTCTCGTCGCGCAAAAGCAGAAATTTTGAAGAAATACGACAAAAACATCACTTTTCTGGTACCCCACGTGGCCGCCATCTTGAATTTACTCATGATCCTCTGCTCCTGGGGTTATGCAAAGAGGCTCAAAATGACTCCGATATGATAAACTATTAAGTCAAGGAGTTTCAGCTTTCCATTTTTTGTCGTTCCGGCGATAGCACACAGCGTTTGGTAGCCCCCCCCCCCCCCCTTCAAGGCAAGGAGGGGTTAATTTATACAAAACCATTAATCTTGTCTATCTCGAAAACCGTTCCGCTGTTCAGTGCGAAACTTGGCACAGGTCATCGATACATCAATGAACTTTAAAGGAATGTCTAAACCAATTTCCCTGATTGGGTGGAAACCTAGGCGGCCATCTCTAATTTATGCAAAATCTTTAAAGATGTATATCTCTGATACCATTTAAGAGTTCTATACGAAACTTGGTATACAGCATCGATGTATCAAGAAACTTGCAATGAATAACCACCGATTGAGTGGAAACTTTGGCGGCCATCTTTAAGCCTACCCTGCCTGATTGGGGGGGGGGAGAGCGAAATGGCCCCTCTACCAAACTGTCTGCGCTCTCTCCGGAACGACAAAGAATGGTGAACTGAAACTCCGTGACTTTATCGTTTATCATATTGGGGTCATTTTGAGCCTATCTGTATGACCCCCCGAGCAGAGAATCATGGGTAAATTCAAGATGGCGACCACGTGGGGTACCAGAAAAGTGATTTTTTTCGTCATATTTCTTCAAAATTTCTGCTTTTCCCCGATGAAAAGTGGACAAAAACTATTTTATTTCACATCACATTAATATTTACTAATTTATCATGCAGTTTTTGCCCAGGAATTGTATAGATAAAAAATTCGAAAAACCTGACCGAAATATGGTCCAAAAATGCCGTTTTGAAAATGACGACACTGTGACGCCATCGAAGCTGCCATCTTGGATGTATTTACATTTTCTGGTAGAGCTTGACCCAAGGGTATGGTGTGGTAGGTTTCACCTCCTAGCTCAAGGGGTAAGAAAAGCATTGTTTCTAAGGCTTCGTGACTCCCCTCCCTGCTGTGATGTCCCAGCGCCTTCAGTTCATAGGGTTTATTTATGCCATTACTCTTGTGTGTCTCGGAAACCGTTTTGCTGTTCAGTGTGAAACGTGGTATAGATCGTCCATACATCAAGACACTTTACCAAGAGACTAGCAATGAATAACCACATCAGTTCCTCTGAGTGACGGGAAGAATGGGGGGCCATCTTTACTTTATGCAAAACAACAATGATCTCTATCTCTGATACTATTCAAGCACTCAATGTAAAATTTGGTGTACATCATCGATGCATCAAGAGACCTACGACGAATGACAGAACTGGTTTCTCTGATTGAGCGGAAATCTTGGCGGCCATTTTCAATTTATGCAAGTTCATGAATGATCTATATCTGATACCGTTTTAGTGCTTCATATGGAACTTCGATATAAATCAAGAAATTTACAATTAATGAAAACCAGTTTCTCTGATTACGTGCGAAATCTATATTTCTGGTACTGTTCAGGTGTTTGATGCAAGACTTTGTATACACCATCAATACATCAATAGACTAAATATGAATGACAGAACTGTTTTCTCTGATTGGATGGAAACTTTGGCAGCCATTTTTAATTGATGTAAAATCACTGATGATCTATATATCCTTTGATAATGTTCAAGTGTTCAGTATGATACTTGGTATACATCTTCGATGCAACAAGCGACAAGTAATGACTACCTGTTTCTCTGACTGGACGGAAACCTCAGGCGTCATTTCTAATTACGAAATTTTTGATAATCTGTATATTTGTCACTTGACTGCTTGGTGTTCCCGACGTTTTCAAAGAAGTACGGCTCAAATTGAATACATTAATTTATGAATGGATGGCGACAAGAGCCGAGGGATTTTCAGATGCGCAGCTTCGTATTGTCCCCAGCCGCAACGCGGCGGTGGACTTTAAAATGAGTCTTGCTTCTTCCTGGATGTCTGTTAAAATTCTTCACAAGCGGTAACTTTCAAACGCTTTGACTGATTCCTCCGAAATTTGTCATATGCATTCCTTGTGACAAGACGTGGTTTGGTACTGGGTTTTAGCAAGATCCGCATGAAGGTGGCGTCACTGGATCTCGTTCCAATCTTTCTTGGATCTCCGTGGATGTCCGTTCAAATTATTTGCAAGCGATAACTTCCAAACGCTTTGACAGATTCTCCGAAATTTGGCATATACATTCCTTCACCAAGACGTCGGATGGTATTGCGTTTCTCCAAAAATCACCTGAAGGTGGCGCCACTGGGTTTTGTTCCAATCTTCTGCTCAGGCCTGTTCATATCCGTTCAAAATCTTCACAAGCGATAACTTCCAAAAGCTTTGTCGAATCCCTCCGAACTTTGGTATATGCATTCCTTGATACCTCGATTGGTATCGCGTTTCAGCCTGAAGGTGGCGACACTAGGATTCGTTCCATCCTACTGTGGATATTCATGCACATTTTCGCAAGTAATAACTTTTGAACGCGTGGTCTGGTTCTTCTGAAATTCGGCATATGCATATGCGTTCCGCCCACTTGAACCTACAGGTTATGAAATTTTCGGTCTTCAAGACGACAGGGCTTGTGTGCGTGATCTTAAGATGTTGTAACGCGAAGTCGTCTCAGACACAGGGGATGGTTTTCATAGAAACTGAACAATGATAGATTCCAAGGTCCGGCTTCTGAGATTTTTCGAAGTCTTGACTGCCTCATTAACTGAGACAGGATACAACGAAAACGAAGTTCATGTCTGTTGAATATTAAGACGATTTATTGTAAATTCATTCCACCTAACTTAGGAATGATCGGCGACATTTGGCAGGCAGACTAGCACAACTTCATCAACATCAGACCCTTCTGTAACCAGCCATTTTCAGACCTGGAGATAGAAATATCTATCATTGGAGACATCAGCCTCTGTGAGACCTGGTGTTACTGGCCGGTCTGTATGTGCCGTTCATTTCATTATATACAATGCTATACGTTACAAATTCAAGTTAATCTAACATGAATGTCCTTACAAATTCAGTACAATTATGACAGGCAGATCACGAATCTGTCGCATTACATAAATTCAGTCGTCAAAACCAAGCTTAAATCATTACACTTGCATAAGCGGTTTCTATGTTATGTGTATTAATTTGAAATTACTAACTGTTTCTCACAAGTAGTTGTGTTCACAATAACTGACCTAAATGGGCATTGAAATAGGATGTTTATATCACCAAAACAGTATTCAGAACCGAAAACAATTCCCTCATGTTAAACTGTCAGCCTCGAATATAACATACACCGTACCGATAACAAGGGATAGTAAGAAAAGTTTATGAAATCATGAATTTTCACTCAAGGAAAAAGTTAATATAATAAAATTGCTAGGACAAGTATGGCCGCGAAGAATCGATATTTCACATATAATTTATGCATTTATATGGTGGCCAAGATCTATATCTCACAAGGTGGTGACAAAATTTAAGGTCTAAATTTGGTTTCCGGGCAATAGGTTGAAGACGCCTTCAGATTCCCGTCAAATCTGGTTTGAGATAATATGCTATATGTTTTGGGTTGGCCTCGGTTACATAATTTCCGTGCCTCACTACGTGGAAACTATATTACAGCAGCAATAAACATTCAGTTAGCCGTTCTGAGTTGATCTCAAACCTGGAGAGGTGTAAACACCCTTCCGCTTCCTATGACTATGAAGTAGCAGTTGCCTCCCTCGTGTATATCCCCTGACACCAACAATGCTCAAAAATATCACTGCCATTTCGGTGGGATACCTAGCATCCTCTGGCTGCTTGTTCTGGTTATTCTTGCATTTACCAGGTTTATCCCTTCCTGGGGCGTTTACTCCATCAGACGTCCTCGGTAATCATCTATTAATATCAAATGAGTTATTTGTTTGAGCTGATCTGTCATCAAAGCTCCCGAGCTAGCGTATCTAATTCCACTTAAGCCGGTGCTAGGTGCCATGTGGATACTTCATAATCTCCACTTAACACTGCAATAAAATCGCGGCTGAGATACTAAGGCTGCATCCAAGAATACACCGTATTATCGGGTCTGAATGTGATGTGTCGAGGGAAGCTCTTGTAGAGTCATATGGTTGCTTTTTAGTCGTTAGATGACAATTTGTCTCACCTCTTGCATATCGCTCCGGTTGTATAAGTATATATGTCAGTGTTATGGCTGTCACAAGATTGTATAACACGAGATAAATATTCCAATTACGAATCACCCAAGCATGACCAATGGTTTGAACACTTCAATCAGTGGAAGGAGTATCTGATAGAATGGATTATCTGCATGATTTCTGGGCCACTTTTCAACTTCTGGTTCTGGTATTAAATGCATGTCGGTACTGAAAAACTCAAAATGTCTTACAGAAGAACTGGAAGCGAGATGACAAATACCATACAGATATGTATCCAGATGGGATTTCGAGACTCTTACTACGACAATCCCTAATCAGGACCTTATTGACAGTCTTAATTCATCAATAATACCGATATCAATAGTATCGTTGCAAAGCAAACTGATCGCCTATATGTTAATGTCAGAAACCATAAAACATTCTTTTGCTCTACTACATTCATAGGATGTTTCGTCGTTTATAGAATTACATGAATTTCTCATTAATAATATCTATGTGAAATTTGGCAAAAATGTATTTGTACAACATATATGTATTCCAATGGGTGCTATTTGTGCACCCTTTTTGGCTGACCTATATCTGTTCTCCCATGAATACGGTGTATCACGTTGGCACGCCGGGTCTCGTCAGATCACCGAAGTTAAGCAACGTTGAGCCCGTTCAATACTTGGATGGGTGACCGGGTGCTGTACTGGCGGGGCTAATCAGTGTCCATGATAATAGGAACTGTGGACACACTCGTGTTCTCGCACATGTGGGCACAGTCGTGATAATACTGAAAAAATATTGAAAACGACGTTAAATCACACACTCCTATGAATACGACTACATGTGTATATGCAGATACTTTTAAAAACAGAAAATTTCAAAGCTCGTTCTTTCTCATTCACCAAACACTATATAGACGATCTTCTTACGGTGGATTATCGCCTTACAGATGGCAGAGTGAAGGATATATATCCACCTTCACTGGATTTGAAGGAAACGTAGATGGCTCAAACGGCACATCTTATTCATACCTATATCTCTATAAAATGAAGCGGACCTTTTTTATTTGTCGACTTTATGAGATGATTACAATTTCGACACCGTAAACTATCCCTAACCAGAGGATAATATACCGGGGGGGGAGTCCTGCATAATACGTATATGTATCGCCTTGTGGCATTTGCTAGATCCTATGTTAAATGTGACGACTTTTGTCAACGTCACAAAATATTATTGCAGAAACTTATAGAACAGAGATATATCATCAAGCGCCTCCACTCAAAGTTTCTCAAATTTGGCTATACATATCGCATGCTGATAGCAAAACACGAGCCTAACGTGCAATATCTACGGCGTTATGTTTCGAAATTTGTGTCAAATTCCGCTTAACCTGGGGCTAGGGGACGTACGAATCCATGTATTTCAAGATCCTCGAAGTGGTCAGAGGTACAAACATTTCCGCCAGTGGACATTTCGCCCACTGACATTTCCCCCAGTGGATATTTCCAAATTACAGTGGACATTTCCCCCACTGACATTTCCCCCAGTGGACATTTCTGCCAGTGGACATTTCCCCCACCGACATTTCCCCCAGTGGACATTTCCCCCAGTTGACATTTCCCCCACCCTGTATTTTTAGGTTATTTTGAGGCTTGAGCATAGTTTTTAAATAGTTTGGCAATGACACATCAATTTTTTGTATATTTTTTATTTTCTATATATAAGGATTTCCACATATGTTTATGATAAATGAGTCACATATTATACAGTCTTATAGCATATTTTAAAACAATATAACATAAATTTTTACATTAGGTTTTACGAGGAAGCACGTTATATATTATACTGCACACAATATAATGGATCACATGGTGATAACATATAATATTCATATACATAGTATATATTTTAACATTTTAAGAAAACATTATATCACATAGTGGTACAATAAAAGAGATCTTTTCAAACAATTGTTTAGCACAACTCAGGATTGTCTATTTCCAGCGGATAAAGTGACCTGGTGCTCATATGGTCCCTCACAATCAAAGCGTGACTGAGATAAATCATACTCTAGTTAACGACTTTACAATGAAAATCATATGAAATAAGAATGCTGATCAGTGATACGGATTGACATTTTTGAAACATCATGATGTCTTGCTTGCATTATTGGAAACAGTTGAGCGCTTCTCTCTTGCAGGAAACTAGCCTAGTTTTATGTATAGGCCTACTATGTTTTTTTCTCTTTTAATTTGGTGCTAATGCTATTATATGAATTAGGTCTTTGGATTATGGACGTGGAAATTCTTTAATGGACGACGACGGACTAGACGCTTGCATTCTAATATATTCGATAATCCCCTGGTTTTGTTATAGATATTTTAATATTTAGCTTCGTGTAATGAGAGTGGATTGTTTTTATCGTGGGGGACATACTTTAGACTTGAGGATACTGAGCTCTCCGAAATGAAGAAAATGATCATTTGTTTATTACCCACTAAAATTATATAACATTAGACGTTCTTTTTGTTGAAGGAATCATTTTGAAAATCCAATTTTGAATAGTGTTTTCTTAGAGTTAAATATATTTTTTTCTGAAGTCCCTTTCTTGAATAGGTGTGAAAATTGAACGAATTCAGGCGCCCCAATTGGGAGCCGATTAACCTGTTGATGCGTTGTGTATTGCAGACATAACTGGCTAGCCTAAGCAGGAAATCATCTCGTCGTGTCTATTATATGACTTGTCCACAAACGTGAACCAACGGATTAAAAGAAATGATACATATATGTCCGATTTCCCGATGTATATTTTTGTCTGTTAATACAAACAATTTTTCCCCTGTTTTTCTGTAGAAAATATATTTATCGATTTTTCGATAGACCATGATTTTAAAGTTTATACCGGTATACTTTTTCAATTTCGGTCGGTCATTTACGAGTGGGTACCAAGACATGAAATAGCAATTTAAAAAAAACGACGAGTGAATATGTTCAATACGTCGCCAGATAATATCGAGTCCAAGTACCATATGACGTGTGCAGTCTTGTGTATAGCAGAAGCTAGCTGAGATAAAAAAAATCATTCTTGGATAACAGAAAGTCTGTAATTTGCATAAATTCTAATCAAATTGTTAGTGTTTTCTTATTTGTGAAGCAAATGACCATAACCTAGTTATCCTTCTAGTCTTCTTTTAACGTTTTGCCCAGTTCTCTGACTTCTGGAGGGTTATTGTCGATTTCCTGATATTCGCTTAGTAACTTTTTAACCGAATAACGTCAACAGAAAATTGTTCGGCATGCATTTTCAGAAATCAGGCTTTGTTCTTAATTCAGCCGAGGTACCGTACTAGTATACAAGTCCCATCATGATTTGTAGGTTTGAAACAATCACAATGTATATTCGCGATTGCGCATAATATATTATTGCACTATTATGCCACTTTACACGATAAAACCCTGAGACAGCAAAACCATTACTTGGTGGCGGACAACCATTAATACGCCTAAAGGTATAACCGGAAGAAAAGTGGACTGGGTTTCATGTCGTCGGGCAACGCATTGCTGCAGTTATCCATTGCCAACCTCTGCTAGTATTCATTTGTCACTGTATAACCGATAAGAGTATAGATTGGTCAGTTTGGTACCAGTACTATTTGACTGACGGACAACCACTAACCAAGACAAGGTTCACCTTCAAAACCGTACAAACTTATTTATACTTTGCATGAGAAGGATATATATTCCTCCCTGTGGATCATTAATATACGAAACATTTTAGATGGTTGCGGTATGTCAATAGATGGCACGACCATCACAATTTCAATACTACATGGCTAGTAAATTATGTTAAATTGAGACTACAAGATCAGTATATGCAGGAATGAAGAGCAATGGTCGTTGGAAGTCCTAAATGTTATTTGTACAGTATATTTTAATAAAGTTGACTTTTGTCGCGAGAATTATTTCAGCTATCTGCTACAGCGCGATTATATAGCGTTTTGTAAATTCCGTACGGTTAAACATAGACTGCCCATAGAGACAGGCAGATATGAAAATATAGCAAGAGAAAATAGGCTGTGTAAGCTGCGTAAGCTATGTAATAGCGGCGCTGTGGGAGATGAGTTTCATTTCCCAGCGTTACAGAAAGATAGGGAAGAACTCATACCATCTTACTTCACTAGAGCTAAACACAGAAATCATTTTGCTGCATTGCTTATCGAAAATAGGAAAACCGTTGGAAAATTGGTACTTTTCGTTAGACGTGGTTTAAAATTCACGTAAAATAATATGTTAAACCCCGACATGCAACATGTTGTAATTAAGACTGTTTGTGCTCCATGGTTTCCTGTAAAGTTTGAGCAAATAAGATGATGATGATGATGATGATGACAAACCGCAATCTTACTTGCGATTAATCCCCCCCCCCCCCAAACATTCTGCACAACAGACATGGGAAAAAACAGCCTCATTCTCTGTGCCGTTTCTTAACAGGCAAACATAACTGGAGCCAACAGACTATATAACTATCTCGGTATTCATCGTCCCCGTCATGTGTAAAGGTCTGTGTTACAGCAGACGCTCAATATGAAAGAATCCAAGCAACACATTATTAATTCCTCAAGATCCAAGAATGGATAACAAATTATGTGAACGTTTGATATTTTAAAGAGATTAATATTTTGGGTATATTAGAGTTAGCAGATCTTCGATCTTCGACACGCGCGAAATTCGATGTCCGTTCCTTATCATTCGTCATACGCTATATATATAGTTATATATCCACATTCATTTCATTTGAAGGAAACTAAAGATGGGAACATCGGGTTCATAGACCTGTATCTCTGTTATTAAAATGAAGCGAGTCTTCTGTCTCATCGACTTTACGACAAAAGGGATGATTACAATTTCGACACAGTAAACTATCTCCTTCTGGGCAGTAATATACCAGCGGGACATGCATATGGCGCATACATATCTCGCCCAGTAGCATTTGTTAGATCATTGAAAACTGTTGACCGCTTCTCACTAGCGGGAAAATATGAGTTATTATTTTACTTTCGTACTAATATGAATTAGATCTCTGGATTATGGACGCGGAAATTTTTTAATGCAAAATGCCGGAATATTGATCGACAGACTATAAAACGCTTGTATTAAACTATTTCCTTTTAATACTTTGACCACAAAATAACGGGTTTCTTTGGATCTCTCTTTCCTGACTGTATGGGTGAAATCTCTTGACTTTTAACCCCCTATATGGTAGGATTTTTTAGAAGCACATGGGCTACGTACCTCTTAACCTTCTTGGATATCCATATGTTTATGGAGCATAACTCAAGACACAAATTGAACAGGAATAAATTGTGTTATGGTGCTATAGCTATGAAGGGATAAGGACAAAACCCCAGTGGACAAAACACCAACGGACAAAACATCAGCGGACAAAACCCCAGTGGACAGAACCCCAACACAAAAATCCGCGGATCAGGAAAAGTGGCCAAACCCTAGGCAAGGCTACACTACAATTTTCAGCCCGCCATCACCAGATGGTGGGCTGTTCATCTTTTTTGTCCGTGGTCCGTCATCCGTCCGTCGTCCGTCCGTAACAATTCTTGTTATGTGCGATTTCCACCTCTTCAGGATCTACTGCATGGATCTTTCTCAAATTTGGTACACAAGTTTCTCCTTGGGGTCTAGATGTGCAATATACCTTTTCTGGTCCGATTCGAAAATCAATATGGCCACAAAGGCGCCATGTGGTTTCCATGAAATACCCAGTATCTCGTGATTTTATAAAAGGAACCACATGGATCTTTTCTCAAGGTTGAGTACACGGTTTACATGCGGATCCTGGTTGCATTGCAAGATACCTCTTCTGGTCCGATTCGAAAATCCAATATGGCCACCAGGCAGCCATCTTGAATTTCCCCATAAAACTTTGTTATCGTGATTTCTCAGGAAGTACTGCATGGATCTTTCTCAAATTGGTACACAGGTTCCCCTTGGGGTCTAGTTGTGCAAGAAAACTTTTCCGGTCCGATTCGAAAATCCAATATTCGAAAATCCAATATGGCCACCAGGCGGCCATCTTAGATTTCCCCATGAAACTTTGTTATCGTGATTTATCTGGAAGTACTGAATGGATCTTTCTCAAATTTGGTACACAGGTTCCCCTTGGGGTCTAGTTGTGCAAGATACCTTTTTCGGTCCGATTCGAAAATCCAATATGGCCACTAGGCGGCCATTTTCAATTTCCCCATGAAATTTTGCTATTGCGATTTCTCAGGAACTACTGACTGGATCTTTCTCAAATTTGGTATACAGATTCCCCTTGGGGTTTAGTTGTGCAAGATAACTTTTTCGGTCCGATTCGAAAATCCAATATTCGAAAATCCAATATGGCCACCAGGCGGCCATCTTAGATTTCCCCATGAAACTTTGTTATCGTGATTTCTCTGGAAGTACTGAATGGATCTTTGTCAAATTTGGTACACAGGTTCCCCTTGGGGTCTAGTTGTGCAAGATACCTTTTTCGGTCCGATTCGAAAATCCAATATGGCCACCAGGCGGCCATCTTGGATTTCCCCGTGAAACTTTGTTATTGCGATTTCACATGAAGTACTGCATGGATCTTTCTCAAATTTGGTACACTGGTTCCCCTTGGTGTCTAGTTGTGCAAGATGCCTTTCCTGGTCCGATTCAAAAATCCATTATGGCCACCAGGCGGCCATCTTGGATTTCCCCATGAAACTTTGTTACCGTGGTTTCTCAGGAAGTACTGCATGGATCTTTCTCAAATTTGGTACGCAGGTTCCCCTTGTGATCCAGTTGAGCAAGTTATGAGTTATTGGTCCGATTCGAAAATTCAATATGGCCACCAGGTGGCCATCTTGCATTTCCCCTTGAAACATTGTTATCGTGAATTCTCAGGAAATACTTCCTGGATCTTTCTGAAATTTGGTACACAGGTCCAGCATGGGGTCTAGTTGTGCAAGACACCTTTTTTGGTCCGATTCGAAATTCCAAGTTACGCTTCAAATTAATACGGTATTCCCGAGTTGTGACGTTGCATCACAAGAGTAGGCGGATCAAACGGTGGGGCATATTCTATATATTGACTATAGTGAATATCCATGCCTTCACCTTCTATATCAAGGACTTTAAATGATTCCGAATTAAAATGTATTTCTTCAAATTTTAAATCAGCTTACTTTAGTCCATGCCATTGCAAGTGAACCGCCCCACCGTTTCGTCTGCCGACGGCTACACGAAGGCACGTCACTCTTGCGACACAACGTCACAACTCGACAACTGTAGACTACTGCGTGTTTCGATCCAAGAGATATAATCAGGATTCAGACACTTTCAAAGTTTCAACATTACTGCACATACCGAATCCCATCAGTATTAATTTTTGTACCATCTTACTATTTTCGAGCATGGTATCTTAAAAGAGATAACTCAAACTAGCCCAGTAAACAGAACAGAAATAGCATTCGTTCCTCATTATAAAATCTTAAGTATGTTTCATAGCTGATGCGAAAGTGTCAAAGAGATTTGTCTTCGCTTCCAGTACCCAGTGATGACACGTGCGAAAAAAAAACCCAACTAAATACTACAAAACGAAGATGAAGGATCCTCTGGAGATTCACTTACTATTTTCGAGCATGGTATCTTAAAAGAGATAACTCAAACTAGCCCAGTAAACAGAACAGAAATAGCATTCGTTCCTCATTATAAAATCTTAGGTATGTTTCATAGCTCATGCGAAAGTGTCAAAGAGATTTGTCTTCGCTTCCAGTACCCAATGATGACACGTGCGAAAAAAAAAATACTAAATACTACAAAACGAAGATGAAGGATCCTCTGGAGATTCACTTTCAGACTAACTTTGCTCATTTCACTTGTACTATAACAACGGACATCAAGTACAGTTTCTAGAAATCTTGAAACCCCTGAAACTTAGAAAGACAACATCTTGGTGTTTTCCAGTATCCCTTTTTCGATCTTTTTCGCTCAAATTCGAAATTCTGCAAACAAAATTACAAATCATTCATTTGTTCTTAGTAACAATGGACAAAAAGATCCTCTTGTCATTAGCTTACAATTATGGGACAATGGTGGGCGCCAAGATCCTTCAGGATCTCTCGTTTTTTTACATTTGTGTTTACTTTTAAATATGTTTTTAATTCTGATTATATTTTTTTCATTAATCCCCAATGATAATAATTTTTCCTCCTAATCTTCACTAATCTCTGCTAATCACCTTCTCAGTAGAGCATTAGTGGATTGCTCTATCTTTGATGACTAATTATACTAGTTTATACTAAGGATGAGTGGATCGCTTCTACACATTTGGCAAATGATGCGGTTGGACAGAGGTTGAAGAAGCGAGTGCAGCGAGCTATAAAATTCCTACAGGAAAGACTACGCAATCTGTGCGTTGACTTGGACAGCGGTCGTAATACACTGGAAGAAACCATGGGAGGCCTTGGACATACTATCAGACTATATTAGATAGACTTACTAGATTTACATAGATTACAAGGCAGAAAGAAAACTAAATGTGAAATGTCACATTTTTGTGTGTAAATATTGACCATAACATGTAAATATTGACCTTAATTAAAGAAGAAAAATATATAGATAAAATCTCTTGATGTTGTTGTATGGCTAATATAATTTTTCCATACAAAAGTTCAAATTGGGGGTTTTGTCCGATTGGGGTTTTGTCCGCTGGGGTTTTGTCCACTGGGGTTTTGTCCTACACCCAGCTATGGACTCTATTTCAAGAAGTCTATTTGGAATGTGAGAATTGACGATAACGAAGTATGCAGAAATGATTTAAATTGCCTGAATTATCCATATTTACATGTATTTTACTTTTTGTATTATTACAGAGCGGCTTTTCGACAAATGTGAAGAAAATAACCATCTGAAAACTTACAGTGAACCAGAAACTATGAAGACAGCCATGGACTGGAAAAAGATTGTCGCCATTGTCGTGTTAGTGTTGACGGCATTGCACAACGGCGAGGGATGCTCATGTGGACCACCAAACAAAAAGGCTCAATTCTGCAGCGCTGATTTTGGTAAGCCAATGAAGGGTTTTTGAAACAAAGAAAGGGGATAATGTATACGCAAGGTTTACTCAGATCAATACTTCTAGAGGGACACAAACCAAATATTCGCCGGTGAAAAAAACAAAAGAGTGAACTTAAATATTACAATTTTTCTGCACAACTCCCAAATGCCTTGTTTAGTTATTCGTGAAAGTCAACAACAAAGAAGTCAATGAAATTAAACAACTGGTGAATGTATTTCTTTTCTGGTGACAGTGTATGGAAGCGCCGAGGTAATTAGTCCATGAGCCAGACCCCAAAATTTCATCAATTGGTACCACCTGGGGTGGCAAATTCTCATTATGTTTTTTCGAAAGTCCTATATCCTTAGATGGAAAAAAACTTTGAAAGCAATCCGGGACACACAGCTTAGTGGTAGTAATCACCTCTTAAAGACGAACACTAGTGTCCAATCTGAGGGACCAGATTTGGGGGTAGGGGAAATATAAAGTCGAATATCTTTGCAAGTAATGGTGATATATTGACATTCGGCCACTCGAAATGTTGGTAATGTGATCCTCTATATGTTGGTATCTGTTATATGCTAATATTTCACTCATGTAGGTCACCAGAGGTCAAAAGGTCACGAAATCTGAACCCTGTCTAAAACGTGACCACCAGTAGGAAAACTCGCTGCACATACCATACCAATGGGACTTTCTTAACCTAAATGGGTTCAAATGGAAGCCAAGAAGTACCCAAGTCTATAATAAGTCTAAACAAGTGGAGTTTATTATTATTTAGACCGTGGCACAGAACTGTTTTTGATGCATTTTCAAAAATGGTCTTTTTATTGCGCTAAAACCAGGCAAAATTGTATGAAGTTAGACAGCTTGAAATTAGTTGCATATTTTGACAAATAACTACTCCATATGATGATGGTCATGTCTTAGGTCTATTCAGGGGTTAGTTAAGCTAAATTTCCAGGTAATTAGGTCACCAGAGGTCAAGGTCAAAGATTCTCAATTATTAATTTTCTACATTTTTATTTGGGACTTCCATATTACAAGGTATTTACATTGCAACCAGTTTTAAGTATAGAGCATCAGAGACATCGCTGGTGCACCCTGTACCGTATAGCCCGTAGGGCAAAGGGTAAACCAGAGTGCGAGTGCACCAGGTATGGGTGTGCGCAGGGATCAAAGGTCAATCATCCTCCAAATCCCTTTTATCGCTCGTTAAGGCGCTGAGACGGGCGTTAAGGCGTACAGATAGGGCGTTAAGGCGTTGAGACGGGTGTTAAGTCGTAACGACGGGCTTTGACGGGCGTCACAGCATTTTGATGTATTGGTGGCAATTCCATGAAAATCAGAGCTTCTGAGCTAGTTCACCAGGGCGTTGAAGCGTTAAGCTAAGCGTTGATGAGCGTTACCGTCTATAAGAGCAAGTTTATTCCCAAAACACGCACAGTCGACATTCAACCGTACATGGCTTATACTTGCTCTAAGTGCGAACGCACGTTCATCAGACGTTAAGATATGATGCGACACGAAAAAAATATACATGGGATTGAAGACCCCGAGGCACAAGACTGATACCGAAACAGAGATTGCTGCGATTCTATCTAGTGATACGGAGAGCTTGACCTCAGATAGTCAGCCTATGTCCGGGGAAAGTGAGGCAGTACCTACCTTCTGGGATCGTATTGTGAGAGCAGCTATCAATATTCACTCTGCAGCAATCGAGAACGCCGGACAGGATTAACTTACAACAGGCATACACCCAAATGCGCCCCTGTATCAAGAGAACAGCCATGGCGATTTATGAAGAGTATACCTTACTACCGCTTGGAATGAAAGGCGACCTCACGCACAGGTCCATCATGAAGACCAAGCGTCACTTGGAAGAGGATATGGAGCTACCTCCCACCAAGGCCCTGGAAAATCCGATCAGAATGCGCAAACAACTCTTTCAGGACATGCTGCGTCAGTGGTATCCTGAACTGCCCGATGATGCTTAGGTCACACCGAGCAAAGATGGAACTTTCTCAAAGGACGGCTTATGATTGGACAAGAGCAGCCCGAGAATATGACAGATGCAGCGCCAAATGGCGGCCTCCGATCGGACAAGAGTCTTCTTGAATTGTAAACATGTCCAACGCGGCTG
The DNA here is from genome assembly GCA_036873755.1 of Hanleya hanleyi. Classification (NCBI taxonomy): domain Eukaryota; kingdom Metazoa; phylum Mollusca; class Polyplacophora; order Lepidopleurida; family Hanleyidae; genus Hanleya; species Hanleya hanleyi. The sequence goes on from JAVTVY010011353.1 coordinate 19,811, forward strand.
TTGTTGTTGTTGTTCTCTCATCTGTCATCCTTGTTGTTGCTGTTCTCTCTCCCGTCTATAGCATGGCGTCGTCAAGGTGTTATTCTAGGGCGTTAAGGCGTAATGAAGGGCGTTGACGGGCGTCACTGTTTTTCCAATGAATTAGTGACAATTCCATGAAAATCAGAGCTTTTGGGCTAATTCACCAGGGCGTTGAAGCGTTGAGCTTGGCGTTCGCGGGTGTTGCTACAAGATGCCACTTCAAACGACGCATTCGGACCCAAAGTGATCCATTTTTACCCCAACACCTTCCTTCAAACCTCCAAAATATCCACTTTGGCTACTACTCGTAAACTCAGTCACTCACTCACCATCGTTAGTGCGTCCATGCGTTAAGACGGGCGTTGGACATGCCTCATTCACTCACTCACTCACTCACTCACTCTGGGAGTTCATTTGGACCATTTTGGCCCCATCAGCCCATGGTCGGGCAGTTCAGGATACCACTGAAGCAGCATACCCTGAAAGAGTTGTTTGCGCACCCTGATAGCATTTTCCAGAGCCTCGGTGTGTGGTAGCCCCATATCCTCTTCAAAGTGATGGTTGGTTTTCATGATGGACCTGTGCGTGGGGTCGCCTTTCATTTCAAGCGATAGTAAGGTATACTGTTCATAGATCGCCATGGCTGTTCTCCTGACGCCGGGGCGCATTTGGCTGTTGTAAGTTATCCTTCCTGTGTCCTCGATTGCTGCTGCGTGAGTATTGATAGCTGCTCTCACAATACGATCCCAGAAGGTAGGTTCTGCCTCACTTTCTTCGGACGTACGCTGACTATCTGAGGTCAAGCTCTCCGTATCACTAGATAAACTCTCAGCAATCTCTGTTTCGGTATCAGTGGATAGACTCTCAGCAATCTCTGTTTCGGTATCACTCGATGGACTCTCATCACTATCTGTATTGGGTTCTTGTGCCTCGGAGTCTTCAATCCCATGTATATTTCTCTCGTGTCGCACCCTATCGTATCGTTCGCACTTAGAGCAAGTATAAGCCATGTTGACGCCTGAACGTCGACTGTGCGTGTTTTGGGAATACTCTTGCATTTATAGACAGTAATGCCCATCAACGCCTAGCTTAACGCTTCAACGCCCTGGTGAACTAGCTCAGAAGTTCTGATTTTCATGGAATTGCCACCGATACATGGAAATGTAGTGACGCCGTCAACGCCCGTCGTTACGCCTTAACGCCCGTCTCAACGCTCTATCTTTACGCCTTAACGCCCATCTCAGCGCCATAACGATCGATAAAGGGGATTTTGAGGACGATGGACCTTTGACTCCTGCGGACACCCATACCTGGGGCACTCGCATCCTGGTGTACCCTATGCCCTACGGGCCCTACGGGCACGATGGCTCTGATGCTCTGATACTTGAGACTGGTTGCAATGTAAATACATTGCAATATGAAAGTCCCAAGTAAAAATGTAGAAAATTAATATTTCACAATCTTTGCCCTTGACCTCTGGTGACCTAATTACCTCGAAATGTAGCTTAACTAATCCCTGAATAAAATCCCTAAGACATGACCATTAGCATTTGGGGTAGCTATTTGTAAAAATATGCAACTAATTTCAGGCTGTCCAACTTCATACGATTTTGCCTGTTTTTAGCGCAATAAAAAGACCATTTTTGAAAATGCGTCAAAACAGTTCTGTGCCACAGTCTCAATAATAATGAACTCCACTTGTTTAGACTTATTATAGACTTGGGTACTTCTCGGCTTCCATTTCAACCCATTTAGGTTAAGAAAGTCCCATTGGTATGGTATCTGCAGCGAGTTTTCCTACAGATGATCACGTTTTAGACAGGGGTCAGATTTCGTGACCTTTTGACCTCTGGTGACCTACATAATTGGCATATTAGCATATAACAGATACCAACATATAGAGGATCAGATTACCAAAATTTCGAGTGGCCAAATGTCACTATATCACCATCACTTGCAAAGTTATTCAACTTTATATTTCCCCTACCCCAAAATCTGGTCTCTCAGATTGGACTCCGGTGTCCATCTTGAAGAGGTGATTACTACCTTTAAGCTGTGAGTCCCGGATTGCTTTCAAAGTTGTTTTTTTCATCTATGGATACAGGACTTCCAACAAACATAACGAGAATTTGCCACCCCAGGGGATTTGGGAATACGCTTGCATTTATAGACAGTAACGCCCATCAACGCTTTGCTTAACGCTTCAACGCCCTGGTGAACTAGCTCAGAAGGTCTGATTTTCATGGAATTGCCACCAATACATCGAAATGCAGTGACGCCGTCAACGCCCGTCGTTACGCATTAACGCCCGTCTCGACGCCTTAACGCCCTATCTTTACGCCATAACGGCCGTCTCAGCGCCTTAACGAGCGATAAAAGGGATTTGGAGGACGATTGACCTTTGACCCCTGCGGACACCCATACCTGATGCACTCGCATCCTGGTGTTCCCTATGCCCTACGGGCTATACGGTACAGGGTGAACCAGCGATGGCTCTGATGCTCTATGCTTGAAACGTGTTGCCATGTAAATACATTGTAATATGAAAGTCCCAAGTAAAAAGGTAGAAAAATAATAATTGACAATCTTTGCCCTTGACCTCTGGTGACCTAATTACCTCGAAATGTAGCTTAACTAATCACTGAATAGACCTAAGACATGGCCATTAGCATTTGGAGTAGTTATTTCTCAAAATATGCAACTAATTTCATGCTGTCCCACTTCATACAATTTTTGCCTGTTTTTAGCGCAATAAAAAGACCATTTTTGAAAATACGTCAAAAATAGTTCTGTGCCACCGTCTAAATAATATTAAACTCCACTTGTTTAGACTTATTATAGACTTGGGTACTTCTTGGCTTCCATTTGAACCCATTTACGTTGAGAAAATCCCATTGGTATGGTATTTGCAGCGTGTTTTCCTACAGGTGGTCACATTTTAGTCAGGATTCAGATTTCGTGACCTTTTGACCTTTGGTGACCTACATAATTCAAAAATTAGCATATAACAGATATCACGATATAGAGGATCAAATTATCAACATTCCGAGTGGCCAAATGTCACTATATCCCCATTACTTGCAAAGTTATTCAACTTTATATTTCCCCTACCCCCAAATCTGGTCCTTCAGATTGGACTCGGGCGTCCATCGTTAAGAGGTGATTACTACCATTAAGCTGTGAGTCCGGGATTGCTTTCAAAGTTTTTTTTCATTTATGGATATAGGGCTTCCAAAAAATCATAATGAGAATTTGCCACCCCAGGTGGTACCGATATCTGGTCTGGCTCATGGACTAAATCAAAACTTCGTATATTTAACCCTCTCTGTACCGTTAGGTATCGATATAAATATAGTTCAATGATTGCCTGTCATTGGCACACAAAACTGAGGAATTTGTAGACGAATATTTTCATCATATTATATCTTGTCCGAAAGCTTTTGCTACGTAGTTGTAACTTTGAGCCCCAACTGTGCACGATAAGTATGACTGTAATTATGAAATAATTAGTGGCGCCACAGTAGTTTAGATTCCTAATTTATTTTCTAATCATGAAATAATTGTGAATATGTTGATTGATTGTTGATGCAATTTGTCCTGTAAATGGCAGTGTTATGCGGGAAATTAAATACCGTAATATGTTAAAAGGCTGTGTTGGTTTCACCCTTTTTCCTGTTTACCAGACTGGCAGAATTCTTGGAATTAGAGATCAAAATTACGTAACACTTTGAATATTGTCCTTGAAAGAACGCAAGTGATGATAAGTATATCTTCGCTTCTTTCTTGTTCATGACAGTGTTGATACCAGCTTGAAAATGCCGGCCTGGAGGCTAAGAATGTCCGTTGGCTAAGAGTGTCTGGACCCTATTCTTATAAAGCTAGGACATTTTTCTCCACATTGGGGACAAGTATTCGTCCGTAGTTGCAATACGAAAGGATATGAAAAGGGACACTAATCACCATGACATTCTTATCCATCACACGGGTACAGAGGGAGATGATCGGGATTCGAACACCTCCCACGTCCGATCTACTCCTCTACTGACGAGCTGAATAGAAATTCCCACTAACATCATCCTAGTACAATCATTGGGATATTGTCACACACACACACGCACACACACACACACACCTTGCATATACATATAATTGTTGGTAGATGTGTAAAGTTACCTTTACGAGGCATACAGCCTTTAATGGATGTGAGGCAAATGCACAGTATGCACATAACATATTAGATTGAGCTATAGTGAAAACAAGTCATCAGTTTATAATGCTCTGATTTATCATCACTCTTGCCTCTCCCTCGTTCACTTCCTTAAGAGAGATACACATAAGCTGAACTCATTTACCTACTTTTGTTTTTATTTTTCCAGCAATTCGATTTCATATCTGGAAAACACAAGGGCCTTTCGCTCCAAACTCGTTTGATGGTATAAAGCACAGCATCGTCATAACAAAGATATACAAGGTAAACTAAGTGACGGGATCTTTTAATTGCTGCCTATAAGATCAGTAATATGGTCAGTAAAATATTCCCATGTTATCTCGTCGCTTCCGGTGTTACTGAACCGAGTGTTGCTGTTGTTACGGCGTATTTTTGGAAATTGCTGGATTATTTACTTGTTTCATGTACCGGGTCTCAATTACACAGAGAGACGTCATTGATACCATATAAAGTCACAACAGGTGGTCCGTGAGGGTGTCGCTTACATCTCACACCCAGTGAAAGTGCCGAATGATAAACCGCACACACTTCTATGACCATACACGGCATTGTTGGCCTTTGTGCTAGTGAACTCGAATACGTCATGTCGTCTCCCTATGTATCTGAGACCCAGTCAACAACTGTACTGGAGTTTTATATGGAGATAATTACAAAGTTATTTTAAGCGTGATGTATTTATCGATATCACAGACTAATGGTGGTCATTTGTAGAGTTCAGTTTGTTCCACACGATGCAGAAAAAGAAAATTTATGCAGAGTTAACTGATTGCTGACAAGCTTCAAAGTAAACGACTAATTAAAATGGACAGACTATAGATCATGTTCATAACCCCTGCTGTTTTGCGTGACTAGTGACCTCAAGGTTGGTGGGCTCCAGCTATTGACACATGGTAACTCAATGCAAACTGCACACATATCAGAATATAATCGAGCAAACCTATGCCAATATTTATCCGATTTTCATTCAGTTTAGGGATTATTAAGCCCGAAGAGATGCCCGTTTCAAAAATGTATAGTTAAAACAATGGTGAGTATTCATGTTGTGTTTGTCTAATATAGACCATTAATAAAAAAAAAAATGTATGGCAGGACTAGGGGAAATTAATGCATTTTCCAACAATTTTCGGCAGCCTATTTTCCAACAATTTTCGGATGCGCCGCAGTAGTAACCTAACCGCATTTCGACTCACTAGCGCCTCACTGCGCATGCGCAGGAATTGTGGAGTGGGTGTGCGCGGGAGTGTTGTGCGCAGGTATGACGATTTTGTGGCGGTTTTGTGGCGGTGTTCTTCGCAAGTGTGACGTCATGTATGACGTCACTTCCGGTCTGCGTGAATCGGGCGTGTGTATTCCTCCGCCGTTATGCGGTCTGGTGGTGATGCGGTCTACCTTCGCGGACAGAAAGTAGTCCCAAATTCTCCGGCATTCTCCGGCAATCTTCAGGGGCGAGAGGGGTCCCTAGTGTACCGATTGGATCGAGTGAGGTGTCAAAGTGAAGCATTCGTGAAGGGGCATCCGACGGGATGGGTGTGACGTGGAACTGACGTCATTCTGCGCATGCGCAGTAGACAAAGTGTATGGAAATAGACGTTTTGGGGTCTAGGTGGGCCACTATTGGTCCAATGGAGTCGTATGAGGTATCAATGTGAAGTATTCGTATGGGGCATCCACCTGGACTAGTGTATCGTTCGTTGTCCACATTCTGCGCATGCGCAGACAGGGAATTGTGGGAAAAGGGTACGGAAATAGACGTGGGCTGATTGGATCGAGTGCGGTATCAATGTGAAGCATCCGTGAGGGAGCATCCGACGGGATGGGTGTGACGTGGAACTGACGTCATTCTGCGCATGCGCAAGCAGCAATTGTGGGAAAAGGGTATGGAAATAGACATTTTGGGGTCTAGGTGAGCCCCTAATGATCCTATGGTGTCGTATGAGGTCTTATGTTGAAGCTCTCGTGAGGGAGCACCCGACTGGACTAGTGTGTCGTTCGTGTTCAACATTCTGCGCATGCGCAGACATGGAATTGTGGGAAAGTGGTATGGAAATAGACGTTTTGGGGTCTAAGGTAGGCCCCTGATGGTCTGATGGGGTCGAGTGAGGTATCAATGTGAAGCATTCGTGAAGAAGCATCCGACGGGGTGGATGAAACGTAAAACTGACGTCATTCTGCGCATGCGCAGTAGACCAAGTATACTGAAATAGACATTTTGGCGCCGACATGGGTCACTATGGGTCCGATGGAGTCGTATGAGGTCTTATTTTGAAGCTCTCGTGAAGCAGCCTCCGACTGGACTATTGGTTCATCCGTGTTCAAAAGTCTGCGCATGCGCAGTCTGGTCGTAGTATAGAAAGCAGGCATTTTGGGGATGCGTGGTGGGTGTGTTTGACCCACCACTATGGGTCCATGATTGTGGTTTGGTCGTGTGGGTTTTGCGCACAGACGTCACTTCCGGGTTTCAGTAAAACTACCTCCGAACCCAGAAGAGTTCTAATTTTCCCTTAGACATAGGGTCCGGATTTTCAACATCCGGGTTTTTCCCGGCCCGGGCCGGCCCGGCCCGCCCCGCCCCGCCCCGGCCGCAGCGCGCGCGCGCGGGTCAAAGGGAAGTTTCGGATGTGTGCAAGGGCACTATATCACATCGGGGTATATATTTCATCCAAGTATAGCGGAAAGCGGTTGTCGTGAATAACAACAAGTTCAGCAATGTTTATACAGTTTATTATCTCCAATGTTACATCATACCCAGACTGGGGGAGCCGCCCTGGGTATGTTCACAGCAAAACAAATTGAAATATCAAACACCATGTTTTATTATTTAACGCACCGTCACATTTAATGTTTACTGAGCTCAAGTCAACGATCAGCATGTAGACATAGAGAGTATATACGGCATGTTATGCTATTCATCAGTGCAAGGGTGACGCATTCAGCCGATCGAGGTGGTCGATCAGCTCGGTAACGAAGAACGTAACATTGGTCACCCTCTCTACGACCCATTGTGTCTTGGGGCGTTTACGATGTGCCCATCTCAAGGGATCCACGGTGTCCAGTTTCTCCAGCATCGTCTCTTAGCGACGCCCGGTTAATGATGGTGAACGACTGGTCAAACACATGGCTGTTATTACTGGCATAATAATACCGTAACTGGTCCGTCTCTTTGTGACGTAAGATGTACCCGAAAGCGACATTCAATTTGAAGACCGTAGCTTGATCATTGAAGATGGCTTCCACGTAGCTGCGTAGAAGGGTGAGGTCGGTCAGTGAGAAATTGTAGATATCTGGAATAGGGCGATCACGGTGGAAAACGTGCCGTATCATGGGCCATTGGCGCCGATAGATGTCACTCACTGGATGGGCGTCCTGTAACAGATCGCTAGGAACATCCATTGCATCTTCCAGAAAATGTTCGATGTCGTCAGGCGTATGACTAGCAACAATAATGCTAGGGACTGGCTGGATATCTAGGCTCTTCTGAACTGTGGGTACAGGCGGGCTCTCTGTGATCGCATCACCAGTGGCATTCGTCTCCCTGGGCTCACCTTCACTGGGTCTGACCCTCCTGGATGCCACCTTAGTGGGAAGTTGTCGCCCAAACCGTAGAGACGGGGCATGAATCAAACGCTGATGCCGTCTTAACTGACTGGGTCGTTTGAAGAGTTGACCACATTCATTACATTGTTCCGTCGCGCCCTCGTGAAATGAGCGTTCGTGGCGCAGTAAAGGATCATCCCGATTAAATGACCGTGCGCAGGTTATACAAGTATACCGTGCGCCGTTGTGGATGGCGGACTCGTGCCGTCGCAAATCCTCTGGGCGAGTAAACTGCTTCTGGCAAGTTGTGCAAGTGAACATCTTGGTGCTGTTTCGTGCCATATAGGTGTTCTCCGCCATGATATCTACCCCCATGTGTTTAGTGATTATGTTTTCCACCATGGGCAGATCACATATATCGGCCACATGCTGCATCTCATCAACGATATGGAAACGGTGCTCTAGAAGCTTAGCTCGGTGGGATGGCTCCATGACTGTTGGCTCCACTGGTAAGGCAAGTAGCGCCTCTCGTCAGATAGGCTCAGGCTGGTGAGGTTCAGGCAAGTAGGTCCTATCGTTAGATAGGCTCAGGCTGGTCACGTCAAGCAGGCCAGCGAATGCAGCAATCCCCTAAAAATTCTCACTTTCATACACCTACATAGAAGTGCCCGGATGCAGGCGCGGACGTCACCGAAAAATCACCCACATACAACTAGCCACATGCAGTCGCCCCCTCAAGACCCCTCATACATACCCGGAAGCAGGCGCGGACGTCAGCGAAATGCTGGTGGGAAAACCCTACAGACAGGTCATGTTCCCAGATCACGCCCCATTCACCCAGACCCTCATACATATCCGGATGCAGGCGCGGACGTGAAGTGCCCGGATGAAGACACGCACGTCAGCGAAATTCTGGGGGAAAACCCCACGGACAGGTCAGTACATGCATTCCTATCATGTTTCCTACTGGTTCAACCAGCGTGGATGTGCTGTGATGGAGGGGCTAATAGAAGGATTGACCTGTAATCTTTTTTCTTGTTGCTCTCTTTTTGGACTAACCCATCAGAGTAATACGTATCACGGACTACACCCGTAGAGCTACGTATAGGCGCGCATGTGTGACATGGTCTATAACACACGTTTCTCTGGATCCCACGCCTTCATTTCTACGGTTACAGAGCCACGACGGACATCCATCCCTATGCGACTCGCATTTTACAGCATGCCACCGTGGTTAATTCACTCACGGGTTACAGAGCAATGGTTCGGTCCATGTCTTCAGATGGCGACGACAACGAGGGTCGACGCCAGATCCTGAAAAGAGTTCACAGAAGCGGTCCACGACAGAGTGCACTCGATGAAGAGGTGTGCCATCACTCACCACTACTGGACTATGACAGCCATCCTTGATGCTCGGGCTATGGACCACAAGCGCTCACGCCGGAACCAGCGACGGGTGGTTGGCCTAGTAATGGTCTTTGCCCTATTGACCCTGACGCTGTGGCATTGACAGTGGGACCTGACCATCGATACGAGGGTCAGACACAGTGTGCGTCATTCACCGTTCGTCATTGGGTCAATTATGTCACCGAGGGACCTCACCATAAATACGAGAGACAGTCAGAGTGTGTGTCATTCACCGTTCGTCATTGGGTCAAGCATGTGACCAGTCCTACGAGCCATCTTTCCCCTTACACCCCGGGTGGGGCTACACGTCTATGAAGATAAAGTCACCCTCGTGGAAGACCGTGGAGATGTTTGCTGATCGCGCGCTGAGACCGTATCGAATACGGTTACGCTACACCGTGACGGCTGGACCAAATTTAAACGGGGGTTGAGTGGTGAGCTCGACGGAAACCTCATCCACATAGACAATGCCATCTACGTACACCGTGGACCCTTCTTCCCACGCCTGGGCCGTTACCAAGACCCTACGCGAGGCTTCACCCTAGACCCCGATCTGTGGACAGCCTTCGAGAAAGTGGTGCCTATCGTGGGCCAGCTGTTTACACCGGACGAGCGCTCAGCTGTTCAGTTGGAGTCGGCTCCTGCCCTGAGAGAAGCGGCGGCAGAATTCAACAAAAAAAATTCTAGCAATGAAGCGGAGGCAGACGACGATGGCATTGATTATCCGGCTAGACTCAATCAGCCCAGTGACATGACCACCCGATCGTTTGATCTCACGGGGTTCTCCCTATAAATACGAGAGACACTCAAATCTTGTACCATTCACGTACTGACCATGACGGAGCATATAATACGGGCGTTTCTCAGCTTGACCCCCGAGGTTTTCCTGCACGTTTATGCGGATAAGGTCGATATCATGGAGGAGGTGGGAGACATCTGTGATGCGGACCCTACACAACCATGTCCGGCTCACATTCGTCTGTCCCGGGAGGGCTGGACCATATTCAAACGGGTGTTGTCTGGTGAACTGGACGGCGACCTCATTCACTTGTGTCACGATGTGTACATCCGACGCGGCCCCTTCTTTGCTGAATTGGCTCGGCTAGATGGGGGTACAGTGCATTTTACCCTTCACCCGGTTCTATGGCCTGCATTGGAAGATGCCGTGGCAGATGTGGATCAAGTGCTTACGGAGGAAGATCGGTCATCAAACGAGTTGGACTGGTCATTTACCATGGACACTGTGCTGGCAGAAGCCAAAGAAGAAACTCCGACCCAAGATATACCCGTTATAAATAAACGATAGAGCCAGGGTCCATCATCATTTGTCACCATGAAGAGCTGAGAGAAGGTGTTGGATCACTTATGCTACAGTCCCGACAGTCCGGCGGCCTATAGTGCATTGACGGCTCTCTATCGAACGGCCAAACCCCAGGGGATACAACGTGCCCAAGTCCGAGATTGGTTAAGAAAGCAAGACACCTATGCCTTACATCGATCTGTCCGTCGCCATTTTCTACGGAACCAGGTCATCGTGGGAGGAATAGATGCCCAGTGGCAAGCGGATTTGGTTGATATGAGCGCCTTTGCCAAACACAACGATGGGAATCGGTATATCTGTCGAAGTATGCGTGGGTGGTACCCATCCGGACGAAAACGGGGGCGAATCTCATAGCGGCGTTCAAGGACATCTTCAAGACCGGGCGCAAACCTTTGTATTTGCACACCGACGAAGGCACGGAATTCCTCAACAGACCGTTGCAACAGTTTCTGAAAGCCCAGAAGGTGTTTTTCTTCCATACGTACAACGAAACCAAGGCTTCAGTTGAGGAAAGGTTCAACAGGACATTCAAACGCCGCATGTATAAATATTTCACCTATAAGAATACAAGGCGGAAACTCGTGAGTGGTTACAATCGGGCCTATCACCGGAGTATAGAGAGAGCCCCCATTACCGTGACTCAAAGCAATGAAGCCCAAGTCCGGCGTGTCTTGTACCCCAGGCAATCGCAGCGAACGCCGAAGGAGGTGTTCAAGGTCAGAGACCCTGTACGGATTAGTAAAGTCAAAGGTCAATTTGAGAAAAGTTACTTGCCCAACTGGAGCGATGAGCACTTCCTGATTAAACGGCGCCTACCCCGACAGCAGCGAGTCTATGAACTGGAAGATCTTCAAGGGGAACCGTTGGTAGAGACGTTTTACGAGACGGAATTACAGCCTGTCGTAAAAACACAGCAAGACTACTACACGGTGGAGCAAATTTTGAAAACGGAATTTCGGCGTGGCAAACTGTTTCATTTCGTCAAATGGCAAGGCTGGCCCAGTTCCTTCAATTCCTGGGTCGCGGCCAACCAGGTGAAACGACTATAAAGCCAGACACCACTACCGTCATACTTCATTCCACGTTCGACCACGGTGCTATGGACAAGCAGCAGCGGCCTCTGAACACAGCCTCTCCCAAAACGCGCAAAGCGCATATGGGCTTTGTGGTGATATTGCTAACCCTGCTGAGTGTGTTGTGCGGAGGTTTGTTTTACGACGTAGCCTATGTCAGCACGCTACTTAACCAACTTAGAACTCCAGCTGTGAGTGGCAGTGAAACCAGTCTACAGATAGCATCAGTCACCTCTGTGATCGAAACGAGCCCAGTCATCACCACCACCAAACCACGTGTACAAGCCACATCGAGCTCCACACCGAGTATGCAGCCAACACCTACACCAAGTACACCCACTACGTCTGAAAACCCACCGGATTTCATCCCTCACAGTGAACAGACAACGACGACCGACGTTGTACCCACCACCACCACCATTCCAGTTCCAGTTGACTCGTACCAAATTTACAAGAGCGGGTTACCACGACAGCGCATACAGCTCGAACCATAGACCGTCGGTGGCAGCATCCCTTCACTTGCGTCATCGCAGGACCGACGGGTTCCGGCAAAACGCACTTCGTCAGGAAGCTCCTTCAACACGCCGACAGCACGATCACCCAACCCATTGCCCGAGTCGTGTGGTATTATGGAGAATGGCAGGCAGCGTATGCAGCAATGCCCCACATCACGTTCGTGGAAGGCCTACCTAACCTGGCCGATTTGGAACCGGACACCTTGGTGGTTCTGGATGATCTCATGGCGGAGACGGATGCGCGGGTTACCCAACTCTTTACCAAAGGCAGCCACCATCGACGGCTCAGCATCATCTACATTGTGCAGAATCTGTTCAGTAAAAACAAAGAACATCGGAACATCAGCTTAAATGCCCACCACCTGGTGGTCTTCAAAAACCCGAGAGATACCACTCAACTGCTGCACTTGGCGAGACAGATGTATCTCGGCCGCACCCCGTTTGCGTTGGAAGCCTTTAAAGATGCGACAACCCCTCAGCACGGGTATATGCTCTTCGACCTCAAGCAAGCCACCCCCGATCACCTTCGACTACGGACCGGAATCTTTCCCGGAGAGACCCACCACGTGTACATGCAAAAATAATGTAAACACACCCACAGTGGCTCCCCCAGCTGGAGTGTGTGTGTTTGATGATGGGGATAATAAAAAGAATTAATACCACATCATGGTTGACTTTGTCTCTGTTCTCTGAAGTAGATAAAAATGGGTGGGGCGGGTTCTAGCATTAGTTGTACATGATGTCTGCGCGAGTACGGAAGCACGCCCCGACGCTCCGTGTATTGAAGACGGTCCCACCCGAGTCTGTGCGAGATCGGGTACAACCTGTTAAAAGGCAACGTACCACTGACTCCGGCTCAGAAGACCAAGTTAACCAAGCATAAGACAGGTCTCCGAACTCTAGTCCAGAAGCGAGTCTCTCAAACACAAAAGAAAAAGGTGTTACAGAAAGGCGGCTTTCTCGGGGTCACCTTAGCACTGTTGGCCGCTTCCGTGTTGGGCCCAGTATTGGGTGGACTCTTCGGCCGACAATGAACCACACGAAAAAAAATGGTCCTCGTGGAACCACGGCTCCTTCAAAACCTCCAATCGCCCTACCCTGTCCCACCTACGGTGAAGACCATAAACACCCTCGATGAAGAGATGCGACAGATCTTACAAAGACTGGGGTTAAGCGACAGTGAGAAAGTACAACGGTACAATGAGACGCTTGAACGGCACATGACGTTCATGGACCAATACAAAACCATCTCTACCCCACCACCACTACCACCACCACGAGACACACCGCCGACCTCAGTACCGCTCAAACAGCCGCCATTACCAGGGGTACCACCCACAGCCCCACAGTGGGTGAAAGACGAAGTCCTGAAGAGTGTACCTGCATCGTTCAAGAAACAAGCTGGCCTGGTATTACAACGGATGAAACAGAATCCTAACATGACTTGGAATGATAAAGGCGAACTCCTGGTACAGAATCAGGTGGTCCCCGGTACCCACATGACGGATTTAGTGAATGACCTGATGCGTAAACGCAGATCGCACACGGATCCTCGAGGATGGGAGGTCTTTGCTCAAGGCTTGAAAGACATGCATGTACCACAGGAATTGGTGGGGAACCCCCACCGCTGGGCCTTTATGCAGCGGACCCAGCAATCGCCGAGTGACCCACTACCTACTTGGGAAGCCGAATGGGAACCGGAGTCACCCCCCAAAACACCACCACAACGGGCACTTTCTTTTCGCGCCTATAAAAAAACACCCTTGATCAAGACACCCCACATCTCCAGAGCCGTGACACGTAGCAAGTCAACGCGACGAACACGACGCCGGACACAACCGCCCAAGGCCTGGAAGACCTATTAAAACCAACAGCAGCAGCAGGACAGCTCTGTCGCCATGTTTTACCTGACCCTACCCAGTAACAGTTCGCTGGATGTGTTTCCTGACAACACCGTGGCCAAGTACGTCACCCAGTTACCGCAACCGTTACATTTACCTGGCCGGTGGGAATGTGCCCTCGTGGATATCCAATACCCTTACTCGTGGTACAACGTGCGAGCCAATGAAGTGTGGTACGAGGTGACCTACGAAGGAAAAGACACCCGACTCACCCTCCCCGAAGGCCAATACGATACCCCCAAGGAGTTCATGGGTGGGCTGTCAAGACTGTTGCATTATAAGGCTCTACGGGAGGTCACGAATACTTCAAAACCCATCAAAGCCTATCCCTTCAAGAATCACGTGAACTTCGATTACAACGCACACAACGACAAGGCAGAGCTTATCGTCACCGCCAACGCGAGTGTCGTACTGAGTCCTATCCTACAGCAAATGCTGGGTTTCGATCTACGGACGTTCGCTGGTCCCACCGCCCACCAAGGCGAGATCCCGATGGATATGAAGTCGGGTATGTACGGACTCTACGTCTACTCGGACGTGGTGGACAACCACATCGTGGGCGATATCAACACACCTCTGTTACGGGTGGTGCCCATTAAAAAGTTGTATGGAGATCAAGTCACCCACAGTTTCACCCACATGCTCTACCTGCCCGTACGACAAACCCACATCAACACGATCACGGTGGATATAAGAGATGACACGGGACGACCGGTGGCATTCGAACGCGGGAAAGTGGTGCTGACACTTCATTTTCGACAAGCACGTGCTCCCCACTTTGTATAATGAAGGTGCCTTACGAGTGCGATGCACGCAGCTATATGGACTATTATGCCCAACAGGCCGGGGGTGGCTTTCCGGTTTTTAGTGGTGCACGCATGCAACGTGGACATGGACTGGGAACATACTCGGGAGCATCGTCAAAACGTTCCTGCCCTTGGTGACGCGTGGGGTGAAAGCAATCGGCAAACAAGCGGTACGCAGTGGACTGCAAGTGGCTGGTGATGTCTTGGGGGGGGGGGTACGGCACCCAAAGAAGCCTTGAAACGGCGGGCCAAAGAAGCGGGAGGCGTCTTGGAGGCCAAAGCACAACGCATCGTAGAGAATAAAAGACCTGCCCCACCGAGACCACGCACCAGTCGACGACCGATCCAGCGACGACGCACATCGAAGACCCGGGATATCTTTTCTTAAAACATGTCCTTGATCCACGCAACAGGGCCCATCGAGTTCACCATCAGTAATGCGGATACGGCCTATGTGGATTTAGCCCATACATACTTGTATGTGAAAGCCAAGATCGTCAATGGAGATGGCACCAGAATCGCCGACCAAGCAACGGTGGACCCGACGAATCTCTGGCTGCACTCGATGTTTCAACAGGTGGATATATTTCTCAGCGACAAACTCATCAGTGACTCGACCAACACGTACCCCTATCGAGCCTACATCGAGACGCTGTTGTCGCATGGGCGAGAGGCTAAAAAATCTCAACTGACAGCCGCTTTATTCTACCAGGACAAAGCCGAGCACATGGGCGCAGAGAACGACAATACGGGATATAGCAAACGGAAGGCTTTGACCGCGAACGGCGTCTCGGTGGATATGATCGGTCGACTGCACGCAGACATGTTCATGCAAGACCGATACCTCTTGAACAAGATCCCCATCAAAATCCGACTGATACGGGCGCCTCCGACCTTCGCCTTGATGGCCACTAACGTAGAGGCGCATGCAGCTGACTATAAGATTGTCATCGAAGACGCAGTCCTGTATGTCCGAAAAGTGAAACCGAATCCAGCCGTTCAATTGGGACACATGAAAGCCTTGGAAACAAAACCAGCCCAGTACCCTATCCGACGTGTACAAACCAAAGTGTTCTCTGTGTCTGCTGGAAATATGAGCGCCAACAAAGAAAACCTGTTCCTGGGGGAACTACCCAAGCGATTGATCCTGGCCTGTGTGGAAAATACCAGTTTCAGTGGAGCCTACCCAGAGAATCCGTTTGACTTTAAACATTTCGGCATCAATTTTGTGGCCCTGCATGTGGATGGACAACAGGTGCCAGCCACGGCCTTAACACCGAACTTTGGGCGCGCGAATTTCATTCGAGCCTATCAGAGCCTGTTTACAGCCATCGGTCAAATCAACCAGGACGAAGGGAATTTCATCAGTCGGGAGGACTACGGGAACGGATACACGTTGTTCTGTTTCGATCTGACCCCACCTTAGAGAACGACCATCAGCTGGCCCTGGCCAAGCAAGGCAATTTACGGTTGGAAATCCACTTTCAACGAGCCCTCCGGAGCACCGTCAATGTGATCTGCTACGCCGAGTTTGACAACATCATTCAAGTGGACAAGGCGCGCAACGTCCTGTGTGACTTCTCCACCTAACATGGATACAGACCAGATAACCACCGTGCTGGAGAATGACCCAGAGACACGTGTGGTGTTTCAAGGGGTGTTCGCTCGAGATGTGTTCCCATTAGACCGTATGTATCCTGCTGCTTACGTTCTCAACACGGACCCGATGGATCGGCCCGGTGAACATTGGGTGGGCGTGTACTTGACAGAACAGCAGGGCGAATACTTTGACCCGTACGGCCTGCCACCCCTTCATCCCGATTTAACAGACTTCATGGATCAAGGCACAGAGACGTGGTGTTGGAACAGTCAAATGTTGCAAAGCCTGACCAGTAGCGTGTGCGGACAATATTGCTTGTTTTACCTGTACCATCGATGCCGGGGAAGACCCTTATCTACCATCGTACAGATGTTTGACGAATACCCCAAGGCCGAGGACCGCGATATACTCGTATATGACTGGGCCGCCCATCATTTCAATGTACAAGCCCCGTTCTGGGCTTAAGTTCTTTCAATGTACACAAGCCCCCCTGTTCTGGGCTTAAGTTTACAAACCCCCTGTTCTGGGCTTCAGTTCTTTCAATGTACAAGCTCCCTGTTCTGGGCTTCAGTTCTTTCAATGTACAAGCCCTTGTTCTGGGCTTCAGTTTTCACGTGGTTGTTCTCACGTTGTTGTTGTTACTGAATAAAAAACAAAATGAGATCTCACCAAAAAACCCTGTCTTGTGTGTTTTATTCATAATGCATAAATGCCCAATGTGGAGATTCAGTCAAACTGAAATCAGTGGAGTAGGATGGGGCCAAAATGTAACCCATCAATGTTAGAATGCAAGAGCACTATAGTAAAATAGAGAGCCAATGAAATCAGCCCACAGACCAAGTACGTGTTTTGGTCTAGGTTTGGAGCGGGCATTTCATTGAGGTGCGTGTAAAGGAAGACGGTGAGTGAAGACTCGTCCAACACGTATAGATTAAGTTTATTACTATAAGTTCTATGTATTCTCCGAACCTTGCCGAAAGGGCGACTTTTTGACCTGGATATGACCTTTTGTCCCGCGGGCGCACTGCCGGTGATGACGTGCGCGCGCGCGCTGCGGCCGGAGAACCCGCGCGCGCGCGCACGCTGGGGGGCCGGGGCGGTCCGAGGCCGGGAAAGTTGGAGGTAGTGTTTGAGCATTCACCCAAACCGGAAGTGACGTCACACACACTTGCGCAGACCCACCACACCACGTGAACGCCATTGTAGAGAAAAAAACCCCAGTACATGACAGACATAGACAAGTCTAGACATGGCCAAAAGTCACGCCCCATTCACCCAAACCGGGAGTGACGTCACACACTTGTTCATTGGACCATTAGTGGCTCCCCTAGCTCCAAAACGTCTAGCGGGACCCATACAGGGTCCAGTTTTCGACACTAAGTGACCACATCCCGACGTAATGGCCAGTTTTCGACACCGGATGTGCCGCCATCTTGAACATACGTACCGCCATCTTGGATATGTCCCATAATGCACCGGGTCAAAATACTCGCTTCTGATTGGACGAGAGCTCTGTGACGGATTTGAAATACTCGCTTCTGATTGGACGAGAGCTCCGCATTGCGTCTGCGCATGCGCAGAATGATATTCCTACCGCACACCCAACCCATCAGATGCCCCTTCACGAATGCTTCACTTTGATACCTCACTCGACCCCATTGATCCACTAGGGGCTCCCCTAGCTCCAACACGGCTATTTTCATACCCTTGGGCCACCGCGCATGCGCAGAATGGTGACAACGGCCGAGCCACTAGTCCAGTCAGATGCCCCTTCACATAGGCTTCACATGGATACCTCATATGACCCCATTGGACCATTAGGGACTCCCCTAGCTCCAAAACGTCTATTTTCATACCCTTGGGCCACCGCGCATGCGCAGAATGCCGATATTTCAACCCCACACCCAGCCCATTAGATGCCCCTTCACAAATGCTTCACTTTGATACCTCACTCGACCCCATCGGACCATTTTATCTAGGGACTACTTTTTCTCTGCGGAAGCTTTTTCCCGCGACCGCATTACCGCCAAAACCGCATCACCGCAGATGAATACATTCCCTGCCACAATTGGAACTCTCCTGTGTTGGAGGTAGCTTTTTGGTCATTCTGCCGGAACTATAGTGCACTTGACCTCTCCGACCTCCACGTGACCTCCACACATGACCTCTACATCCGGGTGAAAGTTGGCTTTAAATCACAGTTATATACTACTCAGGAGAGTGTGATAACATTCCATGTAATATTATGCAAGTTCCATAAATTCACCAATGCATGCTTTAGAAATATGGCCAGGGTAACGAAATCTGGCACTTCATAGCAATCCACTACAGGATTATGTTAAGATATTCCATCTATTTGCAGATAAGCGTTTCAGAGTTAAATCCACAACAGCGAACCACCGTATTCGGTATATTGATTTCCCGCAAAATACATGTAGCTATTTTCACCATCGCGTTGGGGTGAATCCAAGATGACAGCCAAATATTTATTCAGTTAGAAAATTGTACCTGATATTAAAATCTACATGCCATAAGCTAGTTTCCTGCGAAATAAATGTTACAATGTCCCCTGGCCTCAGAAAGTGGAACTAATGATTTCACCGTATTCAAAATGGTTCATGTATCAAAGACGGATTCCAAACTTAGTATGGAAACGGAGATATCCTACATGTATGTGCAGGTATTTACATGAGATAATTCCTTGTTCCCTGACTACGATGTATAATCTCTGTGTTGTGACATTAGCGGTTGAGATGTAGACTATTAACTGTTAATCTCACGCCATTCTCAGTTTTATACATATATATATACATATACATATTGTACATACTGTATGGTGATTAAACATTCATTCATTCATTCATTCATTCAGTAGAAACTAGACTACTAATGACACAATTGTCGTAATTGTGTATGCAGAGTCGCCAGGTAATATTACAGTTTTCTCATTAGCAGGCGATCTGCATGCAGCGTCCACTGCTGTTGTCGCAATTGCGACATTACCTGGCGACTCTGCATGAAGAGTCGACCACTAATGACACAATTACGACAATTGTGTCATTAGTAGTCTAATGACAACTGCTAATGACACAATTTTCACAATTGCGAAAATAGTATTATTAGTTTGTATGCCTGTACTGCGTACATGTATTTCACCAATCGGAGATCTTAGTGACAAAATGGAATAAGTACTAATTTACGTAGGAAACAAATGATTTTTTAGTTAAATCAGGAAATTGTTCACATCCAGTTAAGCTTGCCCATAAAATGTTTCAATTATCCACTCGCTTCGTCTCCCTGATCTAAGTAATATATTAAAACAATGGTTTTAATTGTATGTCCTCGAGCGTCTTTGTAATTCTGCTGTAAATAGGCCATTGCGTGTCTCGATATGATCAGATCAGGCCATTGGCAGATGAAACTTCATATCTACAGTAGGTGTATCCCGCGGTTTGACTATCATGTATGTCATACGTACATCTACCTGTTGTTAAAGCAATTAAAGCCTGACAGAGGAACATATTTTAGTAAACGACTCGGAAATTCATTTGGATAAAGAATAATGATAAAGAATAATAAGAATTTTATGTACTGAATATAATATTTCTTTCTGACATCATTGACATATGTTGACCGATTCTCTTTTGTAGGAAACAATCTCATAGACATATTGTAAGATGTCGATTCTTGACCACCATATAAATGCATAAATTTCGACTTTTCATTTACCAATTTTATATAAATCTGTGTGCATGCAACCTTGATATTGTGATGTGTTTTGACAAAACTATTTCCGAAATACTATCCCATGACCCTTTAGGTCGATTATTGTAAACATAACTATTTGTGAGAAACAGTAATGAGAAATGTAATTTCAAATTTACAGGATAACATAGAAACTGCTTGTGTAAGGGTAGTTAATTAACCTTGGTTTTGACGACTGAATTTATGTAATGCGACAGATTCGTGATCTGCTTGTCATAATTGCACCGAATTTATAAGGACATTTATGTTGATTTAAATTGACATTGTAACGTATAGCATTGTATATAATGGAATGAACGGCACATACAGACAGGCCAGTACCATCAGGTCTCACTAGAGTCTATCATGTCTCCAATGATAGATATTGCTATCTCCAGTTCCGAAAATGACCGTTTACAGAATGGTCTGATGTTGACGAAGTTGTGCTAGTCTGCCTGCCAAATGTTGCCGATCATTCCTGAGTTAGGTGGAATGAATTTACAATAAATCGGCTTAATATTCAACGGACATGAACTTCGTTTTGTTGTATCCTGAGGCTATCAAGTCTTCGAGAAATCTCTGAAGCCGGACCTTGGAATCTATTATTGTATAGGTTTTATGAAGACCATCCCCTGAGTCTGAGACGACTTCGTGTTACAGCATCTTAAAGATCACGCGCACAAGCCCTGTCGTCTTGAAGACCGCAAATTTCATAATATGTAATTGATTCCGACTGTCATACGAAATAAGCCTTTTAATCATTGACGCGGAAATTCTTATATGGACGACGGTACCGTACTGAATGTCGGAGCTGATGCCTGCTAATGGTATACAGATAAAAAAAAAAATAATTTAAAAGAATAGGGGTAAGAGGGGCAAAATGGACGTTGAGAGCAAAACGGAAGTCTTGCAGTCATTTACTTCGGAGATCCTTCCCTCTGGTGGTTTCATTTGACCTCATGTTCTCCTTTATCAATATATTTTTTTTAATTCAGACGGTTGGGGAACCGCGTCTGTTTTCAATTTTCCTTGAGGGACTTCATGCTCAATTTTTCTCCGTTGCACGCCTTCTTATTTATCGAGATAACAGTTTCTGTCATTAGAATGAATGTGTCCTGCGCATTTGCTGTATTGTTATGGTGGGCCATCCCTGCCAAAATTCATTGTGTTGAATTATAGCAATGTATTGAAATTAAAATACATTGAAAATCAACCAATCACAAGCTTGAAATTTCATTGTATTGAAATTCAGATACAATTTATTGGAAATCGATAATTTCAAAGCGTGTATATATCAATACATTGACACGCAACCAGAGGATGCTATGCACCAAATAATGAATGAAACAATTGCTACAATTGTGTCATTAGCAGTTGTTAGGTCAGAGTTGCGACAATTGTGTTATTAATAGTTGCTACACACCACTAATCTTGTAAACTTCAACTTCAAGTGAAAATATCAGAAATTTTCACGAAAATCGTGAAACCAGGCAAGAATGGATCGTCCGTTGAAACAGCGGCAGTGTTTATGTTACTTTCTTGGCCATATGGAATTTCGCCGTATTTCCCTACACACACGAATTACACATGTAGGTCGAACACTGCAAATTTGTCAAAGAAAATTTAGTTGTGCCGGCCCGGCCTACGGGCTCTGAAACGATGAGTGCGGTCTGGGTTTGATAAAAATGCATGGCCAGGAACTTCGACCAGTCTCGTCAGGAGACATCAGAAATCTGAACTTGTCCATATTATAGCCTGTCGGGGAAAAAGCTTATCAACTTATTGTCATCTGCATTACCTCCGAGATGAGGACAGGTTAATCCTTCAGCTGTGAACCCGCAACTGAATTTGACAGACCAAAATTGGTTTCTTCGAGAGACAAATATTTTCGGGATATATTTATAACATTAATGAGCAATTAACACAAGGTTGATAAACAGGTTAATATGAGGACAGCCCGACTGGCATCTGTCAGTATAACTGAATATAGGCTGATGCAATATGGTACATGTAATTACCCTTGTTCATGTGTCACTCTGTCCATTTTTTTCTTTTCTTTTTCACTGCTGAATATTAAATACAGTGATACGGTATATAATAATTCAATCACAGTAAGTGCAACTTTCCAGTACATAAATTGGTCAACAGAGAATGACAAACATTCTGTATTGTTCTTGCCATTCGCCCGTGTCCGGTAACATTTCGCTTTGCCTATTACGAGTACAGCGTTCAGTCAGTCAGAAGCATATGTGGCTTTAGCCTACAGAAACATATCATTAAAACGGCGTACGAGAAACGAACTTGGAGCTCCTGGAACCACCATGTCAATTGGGAACATCTGCATTGGGTGATGTGTTGCCCTTGCTACTCCCGATATATGGATGGGCCCCAACATGCCGGCTCGTGGATACGGCTTATATCGTTCTCGTCGGATCACCGAAGTTAAGCAACGTTAAGCTCGGTCAATACATGAATGGGTGACCGGGTGCTGTACTGGCTGGGCTGATCGGTGTCCAGGGTAATAGGAACTGTGAGCACTCTCGTGTTCTGGAACATGTGGGCACCGTCGTGATATGACTGAAACAAGGTTGAACACGACGTTAAACCCTACTACTCACTCGCTCACTCACTCACTCACATATCGCAATTCACCGATAGATACATGTATATTGATAATATTGATCGATTTTCTCGCATTGACCCAAATATACATACGCAAGTATAATTCATATTCTGTTCCACAAGATGAACTAACATTCTCAGTGTTGTCTTGCATCATGAGTATTCGAAATGAACTTCGATATCAGTACTGCCCCTGAAATAGCAAGTTTTCCAATTTAGATAGAGAAATAGTCACTCCTCTTACTTTAGCATTGTACAGATGGCGCTGCAACAGCAACGGTCCTGCCCAGCCCCAACATCCATAGTCATGGTCAACCACCTCGCTAGGGGTGTAATAATACCCCAGCCACCAGTCAGATTTTTGGACAGGATTCCCGGCCGCGCGCACGTCGCCTGAAATGACATCATATATAGTGAAATAGATGTTTGCCGAACATTTCGATTACTTCTCAAATCTGCGTAATACCTCTGTTGACCTGCGTTAAAAAGAATTATCTAGAGATTATCTTCCCTGTTTATCTGGACAGAGCATATGAAAAGTAGTTCGCTCGTGTGCAAGAGGAGTTGTTCCACCCGATTCAAGCTGAATCGTGCGCATGTGGGTTTTCCCCTGTACGTCATAGCAACGTAGTAAAGGTCAACTTCCGCTATTGGAGGCAGGGATGATACATGTACATGAGCCTGTGAAATGGAGCATGCGCTGTGGGGAGGATGAGTCATGGTTGGTCTGATCACGACATAGCGTGGGTTCTGTTCACGTCTATCGATTTAAATTGTCGGTTTCTATCCAAGTGTGTCTGTAGCAACAGGGAATTCGATTGGCCCGAGTTATAACACCGTGTTCATAGCTGATAGGCTAAAGCACCGTATTGGCAATGTGCTCTAAACGGTTTTGAGTACCGATCTGGCCAATTTATCACTGATCTCAGACCTCCCATCTCATGTTCCATTCGGGCCAAACTTGCGTCGCGTGGAGACTTTTTGAAACTCGTCACATGCCACGCACCGGAGACCTCTCTGGTGGGTGGAGAGTGACGACGTTGTCTCTATCTTTAACATGTAAAAACTCGCCGCTCGCCATACGACTGAAAACGTTTCGAGCTTGAGGCTATCTTTCAACATGGAAAATCTCGCCACTCGCCGGATTAACACCGGAGAGCGGTGATCGGCGAGTTTTGATTATGAGGAAACTCGCCACTCGCCCGAGACGCCTCCGACGGGTGGCGAGTGGCGACTTTGTCCCGATTTTTAACATGTAAAATCAACAATTAATGTCTTGCCCTGCACTCTCGCAGTGATTTAGTCCGAAGGTCTTTTTCAAATCCGCTTTTCAAATATATATCCTAGCCTGTATCTGAATTTATACGTTCAGTTATTCTCTAACACATGTTAAACCAAGAAAACCTACAGAGATTGAACGTGAGACGTCCACAGGTATCCGCAGATAGGGTACACCCAGAGATGCCTTAACATCGTCACTAAAACAAGCTTTAGTCGACATCCAACACGACAGCGCCTTCAAAACAACCGATAGGCTAATTAGGTCCGCAATCATAAACGTGGAGTCACGTTCAGGTTTTTCATTGTCAAGTCCATAAATGTGTCTGCCCAGGTTAATTGGATGAGATTAAATTGTGGCATGATAACTAGAATTGTATGATAGCGATGTCTAAACTCTTCCCAGATTTGAAACAGAACGTTTGAAAATATCACCATGTGATCTGAGCTGCCTGGTTCACTTCCAGCGTACAACTACAAGCTCCTGTTGATGCCGCTGTGATGGCTAAGAATGTCCTGGGGATTAGTGTCCCTTTTCATATCCTTTTCTATTGTAACCTATGACGGACACCTATTTCCAATGTTGAGTAAAATATCCTAGCTGGGTTAAAAGATAGAAGCCGGACACTCGTAGCCACCGGACATTCTTAGCCTCCACACCGGCCTCCATATGATCATGTGTGCTCACCAAGACTGATTACAGTTGCTTGGAAATCCCCGAAATTCGGAAAACATATTTCCACTTGATAGATCCCCTTCTGCTTAATAATTCACACGGTTCGCATATCTGGACGTGTAATAACCATGATATACAGGCACCAGAAAGTGTATTATGTTAGATTGTTACATATTGCTCCATCGATTCTGACAATAATTGACACTCACGTCACATTATTGGCGGAAATGACTACCCTATCATGCTTGTAGAATTTATAGCTAATTGCTTCAGTGAACTTGCGATCAGCCAATCGATATTTGAGAAGTATTCAACCTGATTGCAGCAATTTAACATGCTTGTTGCATAGATGGTTCGATTTACTGACCAAGTGTCAAAATAGTTCTTTGTTTTTTACAAAGAAAACCGCTGGAGTCACGAAGATGCCAGAAAATGAGTATCGAATTATTCCCTCCAATCCTAATTTCATTTGCATTTGCATTCCTACGTTCATTTATTGCTTAGCATTTGTTTAACCAAGAAATACTATGGAGTCAGTGAGTAAAAGCAATTACATGTAGTCTGTTAGCATACACAGGGAGCAAAAATTCATTATTCTATTTTGTGACAGGCAGATCATAGAACAAGAAAAGATAGAGCACGGATTCCTGGCCGCAAGTGACTTTAATGATGAGACAAATTATGAACAGAGGAATTAGTCTGTCCGGATTTCACTGATCGACAAAATTACTTAACGGCGATTATACTGCCTTCCTGAGAGAGTAGGCGACGTAAATCAAACTGGCAAAACAAGGCTTTGATAAATGTTAATATGGTGGGGAATAGTCAATTAGTCGGTGTTGTTCCTTACACACTGTCACGGTCACGGTCACTGTCACGAACTCGGATTTTTCTATGAGCTGTTTCTAACATCTGAAGGTGACACTACAGGTAAGGGAGATCTCTTTCTTTAAAGTGGAGGTAAAAATGGTCGGTTTTGCTTAATAACTTTAGATTTCTTGTTAACCAATGCTCCAAAACTTCAGGCGCATTAATCTATCTGTTGTCCTAAAATGTATTTGCAATTTGAAGAACCGGTCAATGTTGTTTCAGTAACGTAACAGATATTTGGCCTATTGTTATGCAAATTAGATAGAGGACAAATTTTTTTACTACCATTTGATGGGGATATATATGTATGTGTGCGACTCGAGAGGATTTGCTGAATTCATTATGTAAACTGTTTTATTGAGCAAAAACGACCACTTTCACCTTCAATTTAGAGAGCGGAATCGCCCTAACCTGCACAACATCTTTCCGTCAGATGTGCTGACTGAACTGTTACATCACTTGCTCTCTTTGAAAGTAGTATCTTATTCCAATTAAGTCGATGCTATGATGCAATTCCAGTCAAGATATCCACAGGTACACACCACAAGTGTGGATGAGATACAGAACATCACCGTATCGTTATTTCCTAATATTTGGGATGTCTAGATCTTTGGATAGAATACAGTCAGAATATCGGCCAGTGGGGTCATGTGACTTCTTGTCAGTACGCCGGTATTTTTCACACCGTCATGTAATTTTATATCCTAATACAACATCGCCATTACAGGTTTCCCGAGAGCTACTAACCTGGTTCATCAGACCTACAACCATAACTGCTAAAGAAATCAAGGATTTCGACTGAAACGAATACACGTCCGGATGCTATACTTGTAACTGTAAATTGACCAATTTTATCTATACACGGATTGTCGTTATAAATACATTCTGGCTGGGGTTCTTGATATGGTGAGCAAGCATTAACACGCGAACAGTAAGTGGCTGAGTGACACAAGCGAGAAAAAGTGAAGCCTAGTTCTCCCCGACTGGTTGGGCTTTGTCAAGGTCGGGGACATGATCTGTCATGTTGATGGGAATACTCTTAACTCAAATATTGAGAGAACCCAACGTGCTAAAACTCGAGCAAATCTCTTTGGTATTTTGTCATGATTTCAGCAGAAAAAACCCCATAGGCTATGATATTACTAAAATATAGCAGCAAGCTGCAATCATCGGGTTCCATGCGCCATTACAGGCAATGGAGCAACAACACTGGAACCGGAAGCCATACGGCTTGGCACCCTAATAATAAAGTTATGATTTTAGAATTCTAAACAAAACACAATTTCTGGTCACTGTACCGTGCGTATTGAACAAAAAAGTCGAAATTTCAGTTGCTGTGGAAATAACCGTCGATTATCAAGGTTGAGATGGTCGATGTCCAACTAGAAAACGCAATAGCAACAGATGCGAATGAAGGGAGATAATCGAGACATGAATGGAAATGAAAAAGTTATAAAAGCAGTATATTTTTTTTTCTATGGGAGTCTTTTGCTTGTGTGAGGTATTCGTATTTTTGAAAAGTTTATGCTCTTGTATTCTTTACATGTCTAAGTGAATTTGTTGTGCAATTGTATCTTTCTTCTCCACAATCACTAGAAAACTTTTGCTCCGTGTAAATATATATAATCTTCAATTGAGCGCATTGTGAAAATCTTCTCCCGTTCGATATCTATTGCATGTTTTCTTTTTTTTTCGACGAAGTAAATGTTAAAACTTGATGAAAAAACAGTGCGAATCCTTAATGTTTATCACACTCACATGTTAGAATACCCTCCACCTTTCACTGTCTGGTGTCTCTCGACGGTCATAACGTACGAACCGGAATTAACTTGCGGTGTTCAAAGACCTACCTTTGCTGCAGGTGACGTCATTGCCACCTTTTACATCTAACCTACACAGTTAATCCGTCATTTCGCGAATTTGTGTGAGCCACATTTGAGAATAGCAGGAACACTATTGGTTCGCACCTGCTGCTCCTGGACACTATAATGCAACAAACTGCAAGGCTGTACGTCCCGTAGTTCCAGAGTTCTAGCCTGTTCAAAATTCAAGATGGCAGCCAAACCACGTGACCTAGATGCAAACTTTTTACATATTCATGATCGCCGGGCAATCAACCTATGAAGTTTCAGCTCCAATGGTGAGGCGGTGTTGACTGGACGAATGGCACAAGATTACATAGTTACCACTGAAGGACAATCGGTTAATTCGCAAATTTGGATGAGATACATTTGACAATAGCGGGAAAACTATAGAAGTTACGTGAAAATGGTTGCATATTTCCGAAAGAGCTGCTCCTGGACAATATAATGCAACAAACTGCAAGACTGTACCTTCCGTAGTTTCAGAGTTCTAGCCTGTACAAGATGTGTTCCGATTTTAACAAAATTCAAGATGGCGGCCAAACCACGTGACCTAGGAGCAAAATTTTTACATATTCGTGATCATCGTATCATATAACATATATTTCGCCATTTTCCCCGTCCAAATCCGTTATTTGAAAATCCGGCCATTTTGATTGGCCGATGGCGGCCATCTTGTTTAACGTAGCAACTTTTCAAATAGATTTTGAGAGAGTCCACTCCATTGATTATGTGTGCCAAGTTTCGCGTCGATCGCTTCATCAGTTGCGGAGATGAATAGCTTAACAGGTTTTGTGCTAAATCCAAGATGGCCGCCAGGGGTTTCGACCAATCGGCTTCATTGGTGGATATGCACTAGATCCCATGTGGGCCAATCAATCTATGAAGTTTCAGCTCCAACGGTGAGCCGGTGTTGACTGGGCGAATCGCACAAAATTTGGCGGAAGAAAAATAATAATACCAAAACCGAAAGGTTTCCAGCCATGCTGGCATGGAACCCTAATAAATGTTACCATTACAAGATGATGGTTAACGAACTAGGAATACCTGCATCATCTGTCAAAACAGTGTCTGCTTATTCCTTTACAACAGTTACAATGGGATGTTAATTCAATAAACACAACGAGCTTCTCTCGAAATGAGGTATTTTTCTTCCGACCAGTCACACCGATATACAGATACATAATGTGTACTGGACACCCAAACGTATAAACCCCATTGTTAGCTGGTTCAGCAAGTCGTACGTTCAACCTTTTGATCATCTTGTTAATACGAGCGCAGTAAATTGAATCATTTCGGGAAATACTGTGCTCATATTCTAAAAAAACTCCCTTGTTTACCGTATTTGGATAATAAAACTCTGAATGTCTGGGAACATATTTAGACTTATACCTATACAAGGACGAGAAATGTCTTCATCTCGCATCAACTGTACAATGACAAACCCACAAAACATTTTGCCGGAGCTGATCGCAGAAGTTTCTTAAATTTGATGACGAATATCACACACGGATAACAATGTGTGGCCGTAGTATGCATTAACACGCGAACAGTAAGTGGCTTACTACTTAAAGTGACTTACTATTTCAAGTGGCTTACTATTTAAAAATATCAAATCCGTATCGCTGATCAGTATTCTTAATCCATATGATATACGTTGTAAAGTCGTTATCTAGAGTATGATGTATCTCAGTCACGCTTTGATTGTGGCTGTTCATATGAACACTATAAGGATCTTGGAATACATAGGTTCATACGCCCCTAGCCCCGGGTTAAGCGAAATTAGACACAAGTTACGAAACGTACCACCATAGATCTTGCACCACATAGGCTGCGCGATACACCGTGATGATCGCCACGTTCTTTGCTCGCTGTTCAATGAACGTGCGAAAAGTGACGATAGATTGCTCAACCCAGCGTGAGCAAAGTCACGTTAGTCCAGACAGCTCAGACAAAGCATTACAAAGGGAACGTGAGCGAAATCACGTTAAATGCACAGAATGTCATTTGTCACGTTGTCCTATAGTCTGTCCATTTTAATTAGTCGTCTACTTTGGAGCTTGTCAATAATCAGCAGTTAACCCCGCACAAATTTTCTTTTTTGTATCGTGTAGAACAAACTGAACTCTACAAAATGACTACCATTTCTCTGTGACATCTATGATATATCACGCTTGAAATAACTTTGTAATTCTCTCCAAATAAAACTTGAGTACAGTTGTTTCACGTACCGGGACTCAATTACATAGGGAGACGTCATAATGTATTCGTGTTGTCTAGTACAAAGGTCAGCAATTCCGTGTATGGTCATAGAGGTGTGCGCGGTTTATCATTTGGCCGTTTCACTGGGCATGGGGTATAAGCGACACTCCCACGGACCGCCTTTTATTACTGTATTCGGCATCAATGACCTTTGTGCCAGTGAGCATGAATACATTATTACGTCTCGCTATGTAATCGAGGCCCGGTACATAAACAACTGTACTGACGTTTTATATGGAGAGAATTAACCAGTTAGATCAAGCGTGATATAATATCTATATCACAGAGAAATGTTAGTCATTTTGTAGAGTTCAGCTTGTTATACACGCTGCAAAAAAGAAAATTGTTGCAGGGTTAACTATTGATTTTTGACAAGCTTCAAAGTAGACGACTAATTAAAATTGACAGACTTTAGTTCACAGTTCAACTGACCTTTCCACTCCTGAGTCCACAACCGGGATATATTGATATGCGCCAATATGGATATATCAATCTATGCGCCAATATGGATTATGGATTGTGCATAGATTACTGATAGGACATTTGTAGTGCGTTAGAATTCCGAAACCAACCCCCCCAAAAAAACAATAAAAAGAGTCACATAGATTGTCAATGGAAGCTTTGAAAAATACGATTCTCCAGGAAAATTACACACAGAATCATTCTAGTCCACTTAAAATACTTTCCTCTGTACCATTTCTAAAACTTTAGCGATGCACAAACCATATTAGTTAAGACTGTGCCCTATAGAACCGGGATTTGTTTTGAAGCAGTTTCCTATTTTGATGTCATGCAGATGTAATTTCAGCAGAGGGATAAAGGCAATACGTGATAAATTAGAGAAACATTGTGTGAGAACTGATCGGATTACTTCACCCACAGAATGATCGGCTAAAGTAGGTATTCGATCATTCTCCCTAGCTGACGAGACAGATTCTATTTTGACCAAGTCCGTGTATCAATTCCGACTGATCAGAATTTATCTCCACAGGCTATGAAAATAAACCCGTCCTGGTATTATAATATGGAGTGAGAATTGCATATAGGTCAATTGCATGAGCCATAGTCCAGCCCATACTGGTACCCTGGGTCTCGATTTGAAATGTGCCCCGGGCAATGATTACGGAATGGCCGCCTATATTGCATTGGTGACGCCTTATGGTATCACTCTATTACACCAGGGAACGCGCTGGTTGTATAGAGGTGACGTTTGGTTGGATGGCGACTGGCTACGATTGAAAATTTCGGTATATATTTTTGGGATACGACATCGCGTAAATGGATGTTTTCATGACAGGGCTTTAATATAAACCGGATGTGCCAGTACCCTTATCTGAGTGGTTAACTGGGCCAAGATCGACAAACAGAAAGCGGCGATTACATAATCTGAATGGTTAATTGGTGTTGCGCAAGTCCTCTATTATGATAGTTTTCACATGAAGCGAATATATATCTGGAGGCGAATGGCAAGCCGTTTTGGTATTTATTCAGTTATTTTTGATTTCCAAAATTCTATTTTTGATATCAAAAAAGACTCTTTGATATCAATAATTATTTTTTTATATCAAAACTTCCTTTTTTTATATTAAAGTTTCTCTATTTATATCAAAAATAGTATTCTTGATATAAAAAATTTAGATTTACCTCCCATTTTGGCAATCTTTGGTTTCATCTTAAAAAGTGCTACCATTCGAAATAACGGATTCACAGACCACAACTCAATCTCTTTTAACTGTTCACAATCATAATTCAAATTGCACACATTTCGTAATTAGTTGTTGATATATTTAAGAGCTATCATTCAAAAAAAGAATTTTTGATATCAAAAATAACTGAATAAATACCAGTTATATCGCTAGTCAATGTACTCGAGTTGTATAAATTTTGTTATGGAAAATACGAGATAAAATGATGTCTTATTTCGTATTCTTATTCTGTTCGAAGTCAGTCACCGTACTTCGACACACATTGACCACACTTCAGCACGTCTTAAATAATTTTCTCGTGGTCCATTATGTTTGATCTCCCAGTAAAGCCATTGAATGATCTTTGCCCGGAGTCCAGTTCAAATAGAGACCCGGGTATCCGGACATTCATGTAGTTCGATCCAGGATGTATGAGGTCAATGTCTGGTGTGACAGACATGTACAGACTACAACAATCAAAGTACTTAAAGTACTGATGTCTGGTTTACTTGCATCAGAGCCGTATTTGTGATAAAAAAAAGGGAGGAAATCGTCCTCAAGCTGTTAGGTTTGTAGGGCCAAACTTTCACTTTTATCAAAAAGATATGAAATGGACCATTTTGTACATGCCTACATATGACACGAAATAATGAAGGGCTGCAGATGCACGAAAACGGATTTATCGCGCACCAAAGTTGGTACATTGGCTTATTTGCTTATTTTTATGCACTTTTCGGTGCAGAGTTTCTTTTGTTACAAAAATAGGACACCTTTAACCAAAGCCAATTTTAGCTATTTTAAACACAAATAATTCTGAAATATTCAGTCTAAATATGATTTTGGTTGAAGGTGTCATAATTTTGCAACAAGAGAAAATGTCGACAGTAAGTGCACCCAAAAGTGCAAAATAAGCCAATGCGGCAGGTTTGAACCACTGTAATTCTGGTTGTGTTTATCTGTATGCCTTGATTTATTCTTTATCTGATAAATCAGTTTGTAGCCTGTAAGAAATTGTCAATTTGACGCTTTTTAGACAAAAATTAGCCCCACCAGTTGTGTGTATCAAAAAACGCATAGAGGACGATTCCCTATCTAAAGCGAACACCACCTTTGTGATCGTACAACAAAGTTCCATGGGTCGGTTATCGATGGCCCGTGGAGAATGACTACCCTTCCGGCTGTAACAAATGATAGCTGATAAAATAGATTGGAAAGGCAAATTTAAAAGAAATTGGAAAGATAAAATTTACTGCGATAATGTCCCAATTATCACGTTCAATGCACAAGCTACACTGCAAAAATTTTGAGTAAAGGTTTACTTGCTTACTGTTAACATATATTTATATAGGTAGATGATAAAACTAAATATGTAAACATAACCCATTTAATGTAGATAGGCATATATTTATGTAAACGTTAAACTGAAGTACGTAAACATTTGCTTAGTCAGTAATCTAATATGGAACACTGTAAATTTGTCTACTTAATTTAGTGAACATTTCCATGCAAAGTTATACTTATGAAAATTTGTCTACTTAATGTAGTGAACGTTTTCATGCAAAGTTATACTTATGTAAATTTGTCTATACTTAATTTAGTGAACATTTGCAGGCTAAGTTATACTTATGGAAATTTGACTACGTAATGTAGTGAAGATTTCCATGCAAAGTTATACTTGTGGAAATTTGCCTATACTGAATGTAGTTACCGGTAACTTTTTCATGTAAAGTTTTACTTATGGAGTTTATGTTTCGCAAAAGAGAACATGAAATAAAAAAAATACACATCTATGTGTGTCGTATATTTATTGCACGGTTGGGGAGGGAGCACATATCACATGGTTATAATAGGGCAGCAAACATAATTTGAGTGTGAATGGAACGGTGTGCTCACGCGGAGGACGTTTTCAACGCTCAGCTAGTGGTCAAAAGCAGGGGAGACTACTCGAGTGTCTGCAGAGGGCGCTGTCGTCTGCAGCGTTTGTACGCCGGGAGGAAACGAGAGACGCGGGGGCTGTGCAGGTAAATTCAGGCTGTAAATTTCTGGATTTCACAACAAGCATTATAATTTAACGCCTGAAATAACTTCTGTAATGTTCTTTAATATATTATGCATGTATCAACTGTATTTATGATCTGCATGTGTTAAACAAACGAAGATGACAAAGGATTCAATTCCAGTTTACATGGTCACTGATGGAAATCACTTCGGTCAGAGGTACATCTGGGCTGAAAAATGTCCCGCGACGAAACCTGTTTTGTAGCAAACGCTCGGGTAACTTACGAGTGAGCAACTGGTTTGGTTTTGACATGTTAGACTGGGGCGAATTAAATTTCTGCCATTTTGTGACATTGGTGACGGTGTCTCGTCAAATTATGAAGGGCCGCCAATGGTGACGCTATTATGTAGGTCATAAGTTATTCGCGGCAAACTTTAACTGATTTAAGTACACCTATACTGAAATTTGTCATGTTTATGCAAAAAACGTAAAAGTTTTACTGACTTTGTTCAAGGTTTATGGAATTTTGTAAAACTGTGTCATCAGTAGGGAATAGTCACGTCATTACTATCACGTCATTTATGTCACGCCTGGGATAGAACATTGAGAGATTTTGGTTACTCCATTGTACTGAGCTCAGAATGTTATTCTCGCTTGTGCACACAAATCAGTTTTTGATAAAACTTTAACATCATTTTGTATAATATAATAGCGACTGATTTTTCTTATTGCTGTCATATTCTTGTGTGGAGTGGGCCAAAAATGAAAAAGATTTGATGTGTTTTACACTATTTTTTTTTCTCTATTTCAGAAGTTTGGGTTGTCTCAGGGATGGAAATAAGGGTCAGTGATCAGCAGCAATAACTGATCAAATTTTGATGAAAATGACATGGTCGCAATATGGAAAAGTAGTTTTGCTGATCAAAAATGGAAGAATGACTGATCAAAGTATTTTTTTTTTATTTCCAAAATGGCAACCCTGTATCTGTGAACTGGATAAAATTTGTGACTTACACAAGATTTCCCCAGCATCACTGTTTTTAAATAAACTTTAAAACACTGCATATGCAGCTGAAACTTTAAACAATGATTATGTACAGTTTTAGACTATTGTCCTTATGGATTGAGATCAAAATTACCATTGTCAGGGATTCATATTACATATCCAGTTTTGTCACCGAATTTAGTTAAAAACTGAATTAAAACTCAAATGTACACATTTTGAAGTAGAAAAAACTGAAGTTCAGTTGAGTTTGATAAAGCAAAGCATTGGGGGAATTTTGGAAATCCCTTTTGAATTAAAATGTTCTAATGATCTTACACACTTAGAAAATAGGGTTCATGTAGGGTGATTTATAGAACCTTATAATAATAATAATAATAATAATAATAATACTTTATTTAACGAGGAAGGACATTTGGCGAACCAATCTTACATGAGTTCCTCAAACAACAACAGGAAAGCACCAGAAAGTGCAAAGCACAAATATATCTACAATAATAACACAATTAATAAAGAAGCACAGACTGCTGAAGCTACAGAATAAGGAGCAGACAACTCCCAAGTCCCTAAAAATTTGCTACGGTACAGGCCAATTATAATTACGTAGCCGTTTTGAGGTACGAACACATATTCTTTTTAAAGGATTTAACGTCGCAGGAGGCCTTCACTGCTGGCGGTAAGGAGTTCCATAATATAGGACCTGAATATATTAGCGAACGTTTGAATTTTTCTGTAGATGGCCTTGGTATAAACAGATTATTGTTTCCTGTGGAACGAAGAGACCTAGAATAAATATTCTCAGTGGATTTGAAATTGGTATATAAGTAGGCAGGGACAAGTTTGTTAACCACTTTATACATCAAGATTGCCTTTTGCAGTTTTAGCCGATCATGGATATTTGGCCAACCCAACTGAATGAAGAGATCTGCACTTGGAGTGTCAAAGGAGACATCAAGAATGATACGTGCTGCACGTTTTTGTAGGAGTAAGACACGATTTAGATTTTCTTTCGTAGCATTTCCCCACACAGTTAAGCAGTAATCCATGAGTGGCTGGATATAAGCATTGAAAAACAGTACTCTTGTTTCCCTGGGCAAGTGCTTCTTAATTCTATTGAGCAGAGATAATTTTGAAGCTATGCGAGAACACACAGAATCAATCTGCTTACCCCATGATAAATTTTCGTCAATAAACACTCCTAAAAGTTTATGATTTTCAACCTTAGAAACCTGAAAACCATCAACATCGAGGTGAAGGTCTGTATTTACAGCATCGAGAGAAAGAAGTCGCTGTTTAGTCCCTAGTGTCATGTATTTAGTTTTGGATGTGTTTTTATTTTGGATTCTATTTTGAACCCCAGGGTTCATTCCGTTAAAAAAAAGGTTCAATGACTGGTATTAAGGTTCATCGATTGGAGATAGGGTGCTATATTGAACCCTCGGAGTTTATGTAAATCAGTCTTTTCACGGGGCGATGTAGGCCCGTAGGGACTAATGGTCCTGTCTTGTAGTCAGAAAAAATTGAGCACCAGCTCTGTGTCTTGCTAACACAGCAAAAGATAGAGTTCTTACACGACAAGAAAGAGGTCTGAAACTTCCTTCTTTAGAGTGTTCAGGTTCCTGTGTTTTTAATGTTCGCGTATAGTTGCAGGTCTGATATGTTTAAGTTACATTTCCATTTATCTAATTTTATGCGTGTTTTCGTTCATTTTCCAGTGGCACTACTTTCGTGCTCAAAATATGTCGTCTGCTGAACCACAGATTTTGAGAGGCACATGTTGAGTGATTTTGTGGGACTAACTCATTCTCATTAGAAAGCGTGTTTGGGAAGTAATTTAGTATTAGATAATACCAGTATAAGTGTAATTCATTGTAGAAAACAATTGGATATTTCACTTTGCCTGTATTCATTTATATTTTCATGAAATATGTGTGTTGAGTTACAGTTTGGAATTTTCGCCATTTAAGCTTACCCCTCAAGACCCTCTGCATTATCTTTTTATAGTAAGTTTCTAAAATCCA
This sequence comes from Hanleya hanleyi, assembly GCA_036873755.1. Taxonomy (NCBI): domain Eukaryota; kingdom Metazoa; phylum Mollusca; class Polyplacophora; order Lepidopleurida; family Hanleyidae; genus Hanleya; species Hanleya hanleyi. The sequence goes on from JAVTVY010011353.1 coordinate 56,239, forward strand.
GTGGTGGTCAAATCATTTACGTAATAATTTCCCTGTATTCAAAAATGTTTTCTTTCCATTCTACTTCTGAAATATTCATGGAATGTTGCAAGCATTTCCCCCTGATCTACAGAAAGAGCTCTGCATATCACAATTTTGAAGCTGTAAGGTGACAGGGGAGATAACCAAATAGAACTGTAATATACTAGGGAGGAGGTACATGAAACAATATGATGCCATGAGAGGATGCATCCCAGCATAGCCCCAGTCCATCTAACCATGAGGATTTTACATTGTTACCCCTCGGCCAATTTTGGCCATGGGGTATTGTCGTCTTGTACGTCCGTCTGTTCGTACGTCAGTACGTGAGCGAGATAGACGGAAAACGGTTCCACTGAAGAATTCCAAATTTGGTGTGCTTATTTACCTAGTCAAGGACCAGAAGCCTATTGAATTGGGACCTGATTGGGTGGAAACCTTGGCGGCCATCTTTAATTTTATGCAAATGGATAATGATCCATATCTCGGAAATCATTCAACTGTTCAATACGAAAGTTAGTATACATCATAGATACATTAAGCAACTTTCAATGAATTACCAAACTGGCTTTTCTGATTAGCTGGAAATCCGGGAGGCCATCTTTAATTTATGCAAAATCGATAATGATACATATCTCTGTTACCATTCAATTGTTTTATATGAAAGTTGGTAT
>JAVTVY010011355.1:0-53075 GCA_036873755.1 Hanleya hanleyi
TTATTAGGGGAATCATAGATGCAAATGACCTCTGATGAGGTCACACAGTGAACTGGAAATAAGCAGACTGACAATGATAACTATTTTTATTTTATTTGTACTTAGGATCCATCTTCAGCCTTTGACAACAGAAAAAATGTGTTAACTCAGCCAAAACTCAGTTGTTATACAATACATAGCCGGTTTTTTAACATAATCCTATCCTAGGCTTACTCCTCTACATCTACTATTCTAATGATGCAAGCTATATTTACCTACCCCATAATTTTAAATGCTGATGCAACATGCAGCACGTTCTCTTCTTGGAATCCTACTGGACCTCTCCCAAGTGTTACTACATGTACTACCTACAGAAAGGTCATCTTCACATAAGGGGGAAAAAGAAAACAGAGAAGTTTTAATCTGTTGTAATCAAGGCAGAGTTGTGATGTCAATTTATTGTTAGAAGAACTAACCAAGAAAAGAAAGGAAATTCAAAATAGGTGAATGAGTCCAAATTCCAGATCCATTGATGGTGTAAATTAGAAATATTGTGCCATAACACATTTATTGATATGCAGTACATGTACACTATTGACTCCATTTGAAATTTTTTGTCAAGGTCACATTATCTTCATTGTCGGTTGAACAGTCCCGGAGGGGGACTTGGGGATTTGCTACATCCGTCATTCAGTCATTCCGCCACACTTTCCTTGTGATTGCAATAACTCAAAAACTATTGACATCAAACAGTGGGTTGGTATGAATGAGAGGATGGCTGAGATTGTTTTTCAGCAACCTGCATAATCCAATATGGCCACAGAGGCCTTGACCCTACCCAGCCATGCTACCTAAGCTTGTGACTGCAATAACTGAAAAAAATATTATGTTCGATTGACATCAAACTTGAACAGTGGGTTGGTATGAGTGAGAGGATGACTGGTATATTTTTTCGGCAACCTGCGTAATCCAATATGGCTGCCATGGCCGCCGAGACCTTGACTCTATTCATCCATGCTACCTAACCTTGTGACTACAATAACTCAAAAAACAAGAGCTCAAGGGGCTTCAATATACGCCCGTACATCCGGAATTACACTGGTCCAAACTACAAGGCTGTTTAATGGCCTTGATCCTGATTGGTAGCTAGCAATCCCAGAGAAAAGTCTACAATTTTGTGCTTTTGAGAATGTAACATATAACATCTTGTATTGAATGATAAAACTAAAATGGGCTTGACTCTTGGTAACTAGGTGACCTTGAAACAAGGGTCAAGAGCTCATACATCCCACACTGAAATCGACAATAGTCGAAAGCAAGAAAATAGTAGTTTTCCTTCAAGTAGATTCCTTTCAGGTGAGAAAATTTTTCATTAAGGAAGAAAAATGTGAAAAAACTGATTGAGTATCCTTTGTTCTTGAGTTAGTAAACCGGTATAAGGTTCATAAAGGACCCTTCGCCCAGTTAATTTAGTAAATGTATGATTTATATTTCACAACAGTTTAACAATTTCATAATTTTGGGGTCACTGTGACCTTGACCTTTGACCTTGACCTACATTTTGGTACGTGACACATGTCCCCTTGATGTATGACACAAAAAAAGTTATTTTTAATAATTTCCTGATTTTGGGGTCACAATGACCTTGACCTAATTTTTGGTATGTGACACTTCATTTCCCCCTATTGAATCCACTCACAAAAAAATGAGAAATTCTGAATAATTTCCGGATTTTTCGGTCACACTGACCTCTATAACCTCGACCTACATGTGGTATGCAACACATCGTTCCCCCCCTAGAGAATCCACTCGCCAAAAATTGGAACTGTAGATAGAAAACTTGTCACTGATCAATGATTTCGTGATTTTTAGGCCACAGTGACCTTTGACCTCTGATCTCGACCTCAATTTCGGTATGCGACACATCGTCTCCACCAACTGTATCCACTCACAAAAAATTGCAACTGTGGATAGAAAACGTTCACAGATATAGACCGGACATGAACACTTCAGTGATTTCCTGTTTTCCAGGCCAGTGACCTCTGACCTCGACCTTCATTTTGGTATGCGACACATCGCTTCCCCGTAGGGTATCCACTCACTAAAAATTGGAAAGTGGGTTAAAATGAGAGAGAGGATGAATGGGATTGTTTTTTTTTGGCAATCTGCCTAATCCAATATGGCCAACATGGCCTTGAACCCTGTTCAGCCATGCTACCTAAGCTTGTGACTGCAATAACTCCAAAACAATTTGTCTGATTTACATCAAACTTGGACACTGGATTGTTATGACTAAGAGGGTGGTTGGTGTGTTTTTCTGCAATCTGCATAATCCAATATGGTCGCCATGGCCTTGACCCCTATTGAACCATGCTACATAAGCTTGTGACGTACTGCAGTAACTAAATACAAAGCTGCACATCTGAAAACCCCTTGGCTCTGGGCGCCAGCCATTCATCATGTATTCAATTTCAATCGTACTACTTTGAAGACGCCAGGAACTCCAGTGACAAATATACAGATTAATAATTTGAAAAAGAACCAGCCTGTCAATCAAGTTGCTCGGCCCAATGAAAATGCTTCAAGTTTGAACTGCTTTTATTTGATCCGATTTGAGTGAATGTAGGCGTGCATGAATGTCTAGACTGAAACAACATCACATGGTTCAGTCTCCGAGCCTGGAGAAGGAATCATCCAGATGTTCCATCCCAGGATTTGATCCTCAGTGTAGGGAAGTCTATAGCTTTAATGTTTCAAGAGATATTGTGCTGACAGAATTTAAAATACTTACGCTATAATTCAATCTTGTTTTATTGCTAGCTGCACATAAAGACATTAGGATAAGTTATAATAGATAGTGTGATAACAAGCCAAGTTCAGTCAAAAAAATGAACAAGCAGGTACATCTGTTATGATTATCAAAATATATGAAGAAGATTCATACAGGAGTAGATATTGCGATATTGATCTATGTATTGATACCGGATGGGCCAGAAATTAGAATAGCCTGACATTTTCTGGTGATTATTAAATTTCCGGAATATATATATATTTTTTTATCTACGATAGTGGTTCGATTTTTCCAGGATCACAGAGTTGTTCTTGCATCTGACAATGTATTACGTCATCTACCCGGATGCGACATGGTTTATGAAAGGCAACTTTCGTACCCCCAATCAGTTTCTTCACCTGTACGTCATCCGTAGTTAGACATTTTTACCTTCCAAAATATCTCAATGATATTTCCTTTTTTTGTCTTCTAATTCTACTACCAAAAAAGCAACATTTTCCCCGTTTTTTTATATTTTTTAATTATAATTCATTAAAAAAAAAATTCAGTCACGTTTGTTAAAATTTTCCTTTACGTGTATTTGTCGGATATTCTCCAATCAAAATATATACTTGTGGGCTGGTGTCCACTTTTGGAATAAGCCCATTGGGCAGGTTGGGAAAAATACCTTGATCGAGGTATTATACCTTTATCGGGGTATTATACTTCGATCGAGGTATAGGCCTATACCTCGATTGGGGTATAGGGCTATGTCAACTTCAGTTTTTGTCAATTTATGGAAAATGTGGACATCCACACATACCCTGGACTGTATGGATCTTTCAACAACATCTGTGGCTTCATTGTTCCACGATTTTCACAGCAACTTATTGCTTCGTTTTTTGCGACTAATCAATCAAATTAGCCACTCTAATATTTCAAAAATGGCTTCAAATGACATATTCGGTGAAATTTATTATGTAAATGAAAATGGCATGTGATGGCATACTTCCATCTCAAAGTCATATCCATGTTGCATGAATGTAGATGCATTGACTGATGAATAAATTTGATTAAATTGTCTGATGCAATGCACAATCTCCTAGCAGGCATACACATGGCAGGGTCATAATACCCAGAGCAGAGGTCTGTTTTTTATGTGCACATGCTAGCAGTTTAGATTATGTATCGGTCAGTTAAACTTGATTTATTAACTAGGCATTGCCTCTCAGATCCTGCAATTTGCGCATGACCTTGATATGGAAGTATGCCACCCCATGCTTTTTTCATTTACAGAATAAATTTCACCGAATATGTCATTTGTAGCCATGTTTCATTTTTGAAATATTGAAGTGGCTAATTTGAGTGATTAGTCGCATAAAACGAAGCAATACGTTGCCGTGAAAATCATGGAATAATGAAGGAATGGATGCTGTTGAAAGATTCATGCAGTCCGGCATGTGTGTGAATGTCCACATTTTCCATAAATATATAAAAACTGAAGTTGACATAGCCCTATACCCCAATCAAGGTATAGGCTAATACCTCGATCAAGGTATAATACCCCGATCAAGGTATAATACCTCGATCAAGGTATTTTCCCCAACCTGTTGGGCTCGTGTTCATAAGCTGATAAGGGCTCCTAGCTGTGTTCTGGATCAATTTGTCAGTGTTTTTTTTTTAATTCCACCAGACCAAGTGGTTATTCATAGAGCAAATTTTTCGATGAACCAAGTGTACAAGTCTTACAGAGGGGCTAATCGCCACGTTTGAGACGGCAGGCACAGTTATTTTTCCAGACTACAACAGTAGTTTTTGTCTATAAATCATAGTTGGAGCTTCCTATGACCAGATGACCCTTCACGCCAGACGACAGATAATTTCTGAGAGATTGTCTGGCTAGGTTGTTGATAGGATTCACATAGTACGATTGAAGCATTGGAAGGTACTTACCGGTACCATGCATGCTTATCTCTCGCATCATGGTGAATGACACTCGTCCGTATTCTTTTTGCCGAGTCAGAAATAATCAAAGATACTCGGGGAAGTTTACAATTCGACTCCGGAATGCAGAGATTCTTCCGTGAAAATTTTGCGCACGTTTGTCTTCGTCGCATCTGTACCAGCGCGCGTAGCAGTACAAGCGCGAAATTGGTACCCGCGAATAAAAAGTCCCGGTTGAAGCGATGTAAAGGAAACACACATTTTGTGACGTAATCTGCCCTGGAGACGGCCATCGTCAGCAAATGTTTGCTGACGCCGGTTCCTCTCCTATTTTACTCCCAAACTCGGACAATTCGATATCTCTTCACACCAAAATTACACCATTATCTCACAAATTTACCAAAGAGTTAATTAGGCCAAAAAAACACGTAGGTTAGAATTCTGAATTTTGCGTGTCTGTACATCTTTAACAGTGATATCGACATGTAGGAGAGGATTGGTCGTCCAGAAGATGCTAGTAGTAGGGCATCCTTGGATGCGCTTTGTAGGACAAACATAACAAAGAGGTAGTCAAAAGGATGAAAATATTAACATCAAAACCGTTTTGTTGACGTTATATACTCACATACATTCAGGGCAATCAAGTCGTTTATTGCATTGCTAATTGAATGATCACCGTATAGCATTAATGTTACAGATGGATCGTCATGGTAGCCTGCATTTTTTATATTATCTAGCATTGTACGACGTAGAATAGCATAAATTGGACATTCTAGTAGGTAGTGAGCAGCGGTTTCGTCGCTGTGACCACATGTGCATCTGGATGAATCAGTAATGTAATTAATTCAGAGAACTACAGCCGTTCCGAAGTCTGCTTAGAATGATATTACACGTTCGTTCTCCTACATAGTACCAACTGGGGAGACTATTTTACTGTACATCTTAAGCAGTTTCAGTTTGAATTTTTCACTATCTTGAGTTGTTTTTATGTCATCTGGCAGTGAATTCCAATCTCTGACTGTTTGCGGGAAAAAGGACTTTCGAAAAGATTCAGTCCTGCGATTTTGTCGGTGGTTGTAATTATATAGAAGAGTCAAGACAAGGGGGATAATTCTCAGACAGGCACTTGTATTCATTATGGTCTGTATAGATAAATCAGTCCATATTCAGTCTTTATATCGGTAAAGAATAAAACGATAAAAAAGAAATCCACCCAAGGATTAATGAATAAAGTTTTATCCACCAATTTATAAGACAAGTCATCAGTACATGTTAATTATAACATTTCATTATGGCGAGATCAGTCCAATGGGCTTGTTCTATCTCGATAGTCTCATAAGAAAAAAATTCCGAAGTGAAATTCCCACATGAATGTGACTTTTGGCCACAGTAATGAAAATAGAATCGGAAAAGCTTTAAGGTTTGATTTAAATAACGAAGAGGAGGTTATGGTTTTAAGTGTTGAGGAGGGCTTGTTCCATTCCTGTGGCCCCGTGACTCTGGCTGTATAGTAGGAAAGATAGTGCCACGGCACTGTAGCTCATCTGGCTGTAACTGGCGAAAGTCGCTGTAAGAAATTTTTACTCAAAAACTGCAATAGATGAGTTTCTAACTTATGTTGTCCCCACTGAACACTAAATGATCCATGCAGTAATTTCCTGAGATTTCATAACAAAGTTTCATGGGAAATTCAAGATGCGAGCGGCCATATTGGATTTTCGAAATGGACCAAAAAAAGGTATCTTGCACAACTGGACCACAAGGGAAACATTACATGTGTACCCAATTTGACAAAGATCCATGCAGTAATTTCCTGAGAATTCATGATAACAAATTTTCACTGGCAAATTCAAGATGGCCGCCATAGCAGCCATATTCAAAATCATATCGACACCGCATGAACACATTCTGGTGTACTCATTTGGAGGAACATGCATGCCAAGTTTCAGCTTAATCGCTCAAGTCAAGCGGTTTCAGAGAAGAAGATGTTTACGCACGACGCACGACACACGACGGCCGACGGCCAATCAGGCCATGACATTAGCCCATCGGGCCTTCTGCCCAGATGAGCTAAAAATGGATACATAGTCATCTATTATCGTCTATTATTCAACACGGACATACGCCATATGTCATTTGGACCAACCAGAAAAGACAGGGCAGATGGACACATTTGGCTGTAAAACTCAAACCACGCGTATTTGAAGTCGATAATTTTATCCTTTGTATGTATCAAAAGATATCAGTAAAATACCTCCCACTCACTCCTGAGTTCGAGATCAAGGCAAATGTCGGCGAGGGAGGCCAACAGTCCGCGCTTGACTATTCAGTAAAATGAATTTGAAAAAATCTGAAGTTAATCCTTCCTCAAACCACAGGCCCGCGAAATATGGGGTCTCTATATATATAACCCCATGCTTTATATAAATCAACATATAAAGCATGGTGTTATATATAGAGACCCTATACTTCGACACTTCACCCTAATACCACCGCCCACACCCCCCAAAAATCTTGTTTTGCGGGCCTGTGGTCAAACGTAAACGTATAAACATCTAATTCGGTCTCTTTTGATTACGTAAATCCATTCTTGAAAACAGATTAACTCCTGCTGGTTTAAACGCATCTGCGCTAACCAAGTCAAATCAAATCTCGACAGAGATTTTACCAGGGCTTGTTTTCATCGGTACAGGCACAGGTGTTTGACAAGTTAATTAGCTAGGGGGTATCGTCAACAATAGATCGGACAAGGTGAATCACTAAAGTACGACCTCCTCTCGACTATCATCCGTATACATTTTCACAGAAATTAGCCTAATTCTTCATGCTACCATCCACAGATTCTCATAATCCATCAATTACGGGTGGAAAATCGTCCAGACACTCGAATTTTAGCGTCCAGACAACTTCTGTTACAACTTCGGCCAATCTCCGTTCAGTTTCCTGATTCAAGTGTCGCCGTTGCGGTCACGCCCACTTTTTTCCGGAGCGGCTGCAATATCACGGTCTTTATACAAACAGATCTCTACTTCTTATTATTTTTTAATTCCATCCATTTTTAATTCCATACATTTCATAATTTTATTTGTGATATACCACTGCTCATAAACCCGTAATGTTAGCTGGTGGAGATCGTTGTACAGATGGTAATGATCGTTTGCATTGGTAGAGACCTGTTTGGAAAAATACCTTGAATATATCCAGGGTTGATATCAGCGCTGCAATAAAATGGAAATTGCCGACTTTGGCCGAAGTTGTAACGGAAGTTGTCTGGACGCTAAAATTCAGAGTGTTTGGGCGATTTTTCACCCATAATTCATGGATTATGAGAATTGATGGATTATGAGAATCTGTGGATGGTAGCATGAAGAATTAACCTGTACAGAATAAAATAGGAGGTGGAATATAGAGGTAGGCTAATTTCTGTGACAATGTATACGGATGATCCAGAGGAGGTCGTACTTTAGTGATTCACCTTGTCCGATCTATTGTTGACGATACCCCCCAGCTAATTAACTTGCCAAACGCCTGTGGGTACCATTCTCCCAACGTCAGAGTTTGTAACCTCCAAACCGTCGGTAAACAAGACTCTGACTTCACCCCTATACAAATGCCTGGCGCGCAGCCGCATTGTGTCTTTTCCGCTGAGCCAATGAGAGAACGTGTTATATTTTCCGGCTGACTACGTCATCACAGCTGATCACCGCGTGGAGACTGGCGGTCATATTGCAAACAACATTTGACAGGCTAGCATTCCGATTCACGCTGAGAACTATTGTAAGCATTAATTGATAATGACCCTGGAAAATGGATCAAGCATGTGGTAGCATTCTCATGGCATCAGATTGTGATTGATTGATTTATTAACTTTTAAGGGCCGCTTCCCTTACGGATTTCGCGGCCCACCAAATAGATTACATAGGTATTTACATGTGTATTCTTGACTGGAATATATTATGTCTATACTTTATATAATAACGACTATTTACAAGGTAAAGTTCTATGTACATGGAGTAGTGGAAAAGGAGTATATACAAAAGTAAACAAGTATTAAATAGTAATTGGCAGTTATTTTATAGTTCCATTGTTCTCTGCCTTATTATTTTTAGTTCTTTTCTGCCCCACCGCCGGCCAGGAAAAACCCCGGTATAGTACTTTGTCGCCATACTCGAGGAAACCTGAGTAGTATACAAGGAGTCAATCATTGGATTAGCGCCTCACTGCGCATGCGCAGAACTTGGTGTGACGTCAGAAGTGTGGCTGTGCGCATGCGTGAGTGAGATGTGAGTGGAGTGGGTTCAAAATGGCGGCACCATATTTTCTCCAGACAACTTAAAGTCCGCCATTTTGAACCCACCCCACTCATTATGTGAGTGGGGTGGGTTCAAAATGGCGGCACCCTATTTTCTACAGACAACTTAAAGATGTGAGTGGGGTGGGTTCAAAATGGCGGCACACTATTTTCTCTCCGACGCTTAAAGTCCGCCATTTTGAACCCACCCCACTCACCCTGTGCACTGATTGACCTGGGTGAGTGGGGTGGGTTTAAAATGGCGGCTTATGGTGTTGTGTGTGTAAAAATAAGGGGCCGCCATTTTGAACCCACCCCACTCATTGGGATGTGAGTGGGGTGGGTTTAAAATGGCGGCTTATGGTGTTGTGTGTGTAAAATAAGGTGCCGCCATTTTCAACCCACCCCACTCACCGGAAAACGTATAAAAGCAGTCGATTTTTAGGGAAAGGGGTGTATTTCAATTGCACTTACCTGATCTGCCTGTCTGCCTCCCTGCCTGTTTGCCTGCTTGCCTATCCGCTTGTATGAGACGAAAAGCATGAGAAGTGGAGAAGATTTTCCCTTGGACCCAGCAGCACCTCCGGTTGAAGTCTTGCCTGAAGACGAGCGTGTGAGGGTCATTTATCAACGACACTGGGCTACCATACGCCATTGTTTTCACCTTGACCGTCGTCTTTTGGACTTGTACAATTTTCGGCTGGAGGACCTCACGTATCTCACTACCTATGCCGAGAACATTTTCAAAGATCAGGTGACGGCCTATAAGTTGAATATGACATTTGGGTATATCTTACGGCACAAGGAGACGGACCAACTGCGGTATTTCTATCCCAGCAATAATACCTATGTGTTTGATCAGCCGTTCACGGTGACGGATGCGATTTCTCTCGAGCCCCTGATCGACCAATTGACTACGTTGGATCCATTGGAATGGGCCCAGTTGCAACGCCCCAATACCCAATGGCTTGTGGAAATGGTGACTAACGTTACATTTTTCGTCACGAAAATGAGAGATCACCCGATCGGTGCTCCTGTACAACTTCCCCCGTGGTTGCTTCATCGACAAGGCCTGAATGGATTAACAGGAGGGAAAAAGGGGCCCTACAAAGACCGGAAATGTCTGTTTCGATGTTTGGCCGTGCATCTGGACGAGTGTAACCCCCACGCTTGTGACACAGTGGCCGATGGCTATTGGCAGCAGTATTTAGAGCAGCAAGACATGGATAAGCGGCACTTCCGTGGAGTTCCCTTTAAGAATTTGGATGACGTGGAAAGACTGTTCGATATTAATATCTTTGTTTATCGATTACGATGCGAGGAGGAGGATACATTTGTGGCTGAATTGGTTCGGCGATCAACAGAACGGTATGCTGCTACCATGAAAGTCAATGTGTTCGATGACAATGGCGTGAGTCATTTTTCCCTCATTTACAATATGAGCCAGTACGCTCAGTCTTTCAGTTGTGCCCAATGCCATCGTGTGTTTAAAAAGTCTTACAACTTACATCGCCACGAGAAAACCTGTGACAACAGTGTCAAGCGAGTCTATCCGGGTGGCGTGTATCATAATGCACCTACTATTTTCCAGGAACTGGCCGATGAGGGTGTGATGATACCGGAGGAGGACCGTTATTTTCCCTTCCGGGCATGCTATGATTTTGAGGCCCTGTTAGAGCCCATGGACCTGTTTTCGGCGAAAACACAGTGGACACAGCGCCATATTCCTCTGAGTGTCAGCATTTCATCCAATGTACCTGGCTATGACGCTGCTCCGGTGTGTTTCGTGTCCACGGGAGAATCCCATGAGTTGATCACCCGTATGATGGAGTATTTAGAGAAAGTCAGTGCGGCCAGTACGGAATTGTTGGTGGCCAAGTTCGAGGACGTACTGGCCCAGCTGGACGACCGCATTCCTGAACCTGGTGTAGCGTTCAGCGATGATGAAGAGTCCGAGTCCGAGTCTGAGCCGCAATCCCAGTCGCAGCCTCTGCAGTCGCAGGATGTCCCTTTACCGAAACCCTATGCGGCGAAATTGAAGTTACGGTTCCTTCAATATTTAGGTCAGTTACCGGTGCTCGGCTTCAATTCGGGGCGATACGACTTGAACATGGTGAAGGAATTTCTCTACCCTTACTTGGCCCAGTCCGATACCCTCAAGTCGGTGATCAAAAAGATCAACAACCATATGGCCCTCACTACCACATCACTGCATTTCCTCGATGTAAGGAATTACCTGGCACCTAATTGTAGCTATGACCAGTGGGTCAAGGCCTATGACTGTGCCCAAACGAAAGGTTACTTTCCTTACACCTATATGACGAGCCTGGACCGCTTAGAAGACACCCAGTTGCCACCCCGCGAAGCGTTTTACAATGACCTGAAAGGGGCAGCTCTGCCGGAGGCCACCTACATCGAACTGCAACAAGTGTGGAACCGTCACAGCATGAAGACGTTGCGAGATTTCCTGGTGTGGTATAACAACCTAGATGTGGTTCCCTTTCTCGAAGCGGCCGAAAAAATGGTGCAACTCTTTCGTCGCCAAATGCATGTGGACATATTCAAGGAGTGCTTAAGTTTAAGCATTAATTGATAATGACCCTGGAAAATGGATCAAGCATGTGGTAGCATTCTCATGGCATCAGATTGTGATTGATTGATTTATTAACTTTTAAGGGCCGCTTCCCTTACGGATTTCGCGGCCCACCAAATAGATTACATAGGTATTTACATGTGTATTCTTGACTGGAATATATTATGTCTATACTTTATATAATAACGACTATTTACAAGGTAAAGTTCTATGTACATGGAGTAGTGGAAAAGGAGTATATACAAAAATAAACAAGTATTAAATAGTAATTGGCAGTTATTTTATAGTTCCATTGTTCTCTGCCTTATTATTTTTAGTTCTTTTCTGCCCCACCGCCGGCCAGGAAAAACCCCGGTATAGTACTTTGTCGCCATACTCGAGGAAACCTGAGTAGTATACAAGGAGTCAATCATTGGATTAGCGCCTCACTGCGCATGCGCAGAACTTGGTGTGACGTCAGAAGTGTGGCTGTGCGCATGCGTGAGTGAGATGTGAGTGGAGTGGGTTCAAAATGGCGGCACCATATTTTCTCCAGACAACTTAAAGTCCGCCATTTTGAACCCACCCCACTCATTATGTGAGTGGGGTGGGTTCAAAATGGCGGCACCCTATTTTCTACAGACAACTTAAAGATGTGAGTGGGGTGGGTTCAAAATGGCGGCACACTATTTTCTCTCCGACGCTTAAAGTCCGCCATTTTGAACCCACCCCACTCACCCTGTGCACTGATTGACCTGGGTGAGTGGGGTGGGTTTAAAATGGCGGCTTATGGTGTTGTGTGTGTAAAAATAAGGGGCCGCCATTTTGAACCCACCCCACTCATTGGGATGTGAGTGGGGTGGGTTTAAAATGGCGGCTTATGGTGTTGTGTGTGTAAAATAAGGTGCCGCCATTTTCAACCCACCCCACTCACCGGAAAACGTATAAAAGCAGTCGATTTTTAGGGAAAGGGGTGTATTTCAATTGCACTTACCTGATCTGCCTGTCTGCCTCCCTGCCTGTTTGCCTGCTTGCCTATCCGCTTGTATGAGACGAAAAGCATGAGACGTGGAGAAGATTTTCCCTTGGACCCAGCAGCACCTCCGGTTGAAGTCTTGCCTGAAGACGAGCGTGTGAGGGTCATTTATCAACGACACTGGGCTACCATACGCCATTGTTTTCACCTTGACCGTCGTCTTTTGGACTTGTACAATTTTCGGCTGGAGGACCTCACGTATCTCACTACCTATGCCGAGAACATTTTCAAAGATCAGGTGACGGCCTATAAGTTGAATATGACATTTGGGTATATCTTACGGCACAAGGAGACGGACCAACTGCGGTATTTCTATCCCAGCAATAATACCTATGTGTTTGATCAGCCGTTCACGGTGACGGATGCGATTTCTCTCGAGCCCCTGATCGACCAATTGACTACGTTGGATCCATTGGAATGGGCCCAGTTGCAACGCCCCAATACCCAATGGCTTGTGGAAATGGTGACTAACGTTACATTTTTCGTCACGAAAATGAGAGATCACCCGATCGGTGCTCCTGTACAACTTCCCCCGTGGTTGCTTCATCGACAAGGCCTGAATGGATTAACAGGAGGGAAAAAGGGGCCCTACAAAGACCGGAAATGTCTGTTTCGATGTTTGGCCGTGCATCTGGACGAGTGTAACCCCCACGCTTGTGACACAGTGGCCGATGGCTATTGGCAGCAGTATTTAGAGCAGCAAGACATGGATAAGCGGCACTTCCGTGGAGTTCCCTTTAAGAATTTGGATGACGTGGAAAGACTGTTCGATATTAATATCTTTGTTTATCGATTACGATGCGAGGAGGAGGATACATTTGTGGCTGAATTGGTTCGGCGATCAACAGAACGGTATGCTGCTACCATGAAAGTCAATGTGTTCGATGACAATGGCGTGAGTCATTTTTCCCTCATTTACAATATGAGCCAGTACGCTCAGTCTTTCAGTTGTGCCCAATGCCATCGTGTGTTTAAAAAGTCTTACAACTTACATCGCCACGAGAAAACCTGTGACAACAGTGTCAAGCGAGTCTATCCGGGTGGCGTGTATCATAATGCACCTACTATTTTCCAGGAACTGGCCGATGAGGGTGTGATGATACCGGAGGAGGACCGTTATTTTCCCTTCCGGGCATGCTATGATTTTGAGGCCCTGTTAGAGCCCATGGACCTGTTTTCGGCGAAAACACAGTGGACACAGCGCCATATTCCTCTGAGTGTCAGCATTTCATCCAATGTACCTGGCTATGACGCTGCTCCGGTGTGTTTCGTGTCCACGGGAGAATCCCATGAGTTGATCACCCGTATGATGGAGTATTTAGAGAAAGTCAGTGCGGCCAGTACGGAATTGTTGGTGGCCAAGTTCGAGGACGTACTGGCCCAGCTGGACGACCGCATTCCTGAACCTGGTGTAGCGTTCAGCGATGATGAAGAGTCCGAGTCCGAGTCTGAGCCGCAATCCCAGTCGCAGCCTCTGCAGTCGCAGGATGTCCCTTTACCGAAACCCTATGCGGCGAAATTGAAGTTACGGTTCCTTCAATATTTAGGTCAGTTACCGGTGCTCGGCTTCAATTCGGGGCGATACGACTTGAACATGGTGAAGGAATTTCTATACCCTTACTTGGCCCAGTCCGATACCCTCAAGTCGGTGATCAAAAAGATCAACAACCATATGGCCCTCACTACCACATCACTGCATTTCCTCGATGTAAGGAATTACCTGGCACCTAATTGTAGCTATGACCAGTGGGTCAAGGCCTATGACTGTGCCCAAACGAAAGGTTACTTTCCTTACACCTATATGACGAGCCTGGACCGCTTAGAAGACACCCAGTTGCCACCCCGCGAAGCGTTTTACAATGACCTGAAAGGGACAGCTCTGCCGGAGGTCACCTACATCGAACTGCAACAAGTGTGGAACCGTCACAGCATGAAGACGTTGCGAGATTTCCTGGTGTGGTATAACAACCTAGATGTGGTTCCCTTTCTCGAAGCGGCCGAAAAAATGGTGCAACTCTTTCGTCGCCAAATGCATGTGGACATATTCAAGGAGTGCTTAAGTTTACCCGGTCTGGCGCTTCGCCATCTGTTTCAAGAGTGTCCTACGTACTTTTCACTCATACAACAAAAAGATGCAGACATGCACGATTGTTTGAAGCGGAACATTGTGGGGGGCCCTAGCCTTATTTTTCACCGCTACCATGAGAAGGATGTGACGACTCTCCCCAGTGGGAAACCGTGTGCCAAAATCATTGGGTTTGACGCGAATGCCTTGTACTTGTGGTCGCTCGCCCAACCCATGCCAAGCGGTCATTATACGCGTTGGTGTGCAGAAGGACGGCATTTTACACCGCAACGGACACCGTACAAACATCTTGCCGACCAGTGGTTGGACTGGGAAGCCTATCGACGGGCGATTTATATTCGTCACCAGACCAACGCCACAGAGAAGCGGATAGGAGATCGCCGACTCCCCGTCGATGGGTTTGCCCTTGTCCAAGGCACACCGACCGTTTTCCAGTTTTATGGCTGTTACTGGCACGGTCACGAATGTCATTTCAGCGCGGGACGCTTCAATGAGCGCCGTGGAAAATCGGCACAAGAATTACGGGAAGAAGTAGTGGCCAACGGGGATTACGCGAAAGAGCGAGGCTTCCATCTCATTGAGATGTGGGAGTGTGAATTTCACACCATGTGCCAGGCCCTGCCCCATTTACAACGGTTCCTAAAAGAACGTGAGTACCCCTTGAGTCGTCGGCGACTGCTGAGTCTGCCCCAGATGTTGGACGCCATTCGTTCGGGGCAGCTCTACGGCTTTGTAGAATGTGATTTGCATGTTCCCGACACTCTCAAGCCCCTCTTCGCCCAGTGTCCGCCTATCTTCAAGAATACGCTGGTGGGTCGGGCTGACATTGGAGAGACCATGGGCGCCTATGCGGAGCAACACGAGTGTTTGCCTAAACCTCGCCGCATGTTGATTGGAAGTATGTGGGCCCATAAAATCTTGTTGGGCACGCCCTTACTGCAGTGGTACATGAAGCACGGTTTGGAAATTACTCAAATCTATCAGGTAATCCAGTACGTACCTGAGGCTTGTTTTGCCGAGAATGCGGACCTCGTGACGAAGGCCCGTCGTCAAGGTGATGAATACCCGAGTCAGGCCATCATCGCTGAATCTTGGAAACTCACTGGGAATGGTTATTATGGAAAAACCGTAACCAACCAAGATAAACACGTCAACGTGAACATTTGTACTACTACCCAAGCCCGCAAAAGAGTGAATTCCCCTCTTTTTCGATCTGTGGAGGTGATCGATGACGACACTTATGAAGTCACTTCAGCCAAGAAGACTATTCGATATAATTTACCCCTGCAGATTGGATGTATGGTCTATCAGGTGGCCAAGCTGAGGATGCTGGAATTCATCTATGATTTTATGGGTGTCTATTTTAACCCCTCAGACTGGCAACTCATGGAAATGGACACAGATTCGGCCTACATGGCCGTTTCCCACCCGGACTGGGAGTCCCTGGTGAAACCCGAGTTACGGGATCAGTATGAGGCGGAACGGGACCAGTGGCTACCCCGACGCGATCACTACACCTACGACAAGCGGACACCCGGGCTCTTCAAGCTGGAGTGGAGCGGAAATGCTATGATTGCGCTCTCCTCCAAGACCTACTACTGTTACGGAGGAGATGAAGGAGCGGAAAATAAATTTAGTTGTAAAGGGGTGAGCCGGCGCGATCCCAACATCGACAAAGCTCTCTACCTGGGCGTGTTGCAAAGCCAGGCCAGTGCGAGTGGCACTAACCGAGGATTCCGGGTCGTCGACCACCAGATGCGCACCTATATTCAGCAAAGAGACGCCTTTATTTTCTTTTATCCCAAACGAAAAGTATTGGCCGACGGTGTGAGCACTACATACTTGGACTTGTAAAAAACAAATGTGGAACTATAACTGTTGATACACGAGTTATAAAAACTGTAAAAGTCAGGATGGCCGAGTGGTCTAAGGCGCCGGTATTAAGTGCTGGTCAGCAATTGCTGTCGTGGGTTCGAATCCTACTCCTGACAGAACTTTTTTGTACCTTAATCACTACTATTTCTATGTGTACATACCCCTACTATTTTGTACCCTGTATTCTATTTGTATATAGTCAGTAACTCATTCTTGTTGATTGTGTTTTTTTTGTGTTTTTTCATCAATTTATTCAACAATGAACGTCAGAACAACAACGTCATAACAATAACATTAAACAAGGGGTCTGCGCGCACGCGCAGTACATTTTTTAAGTTAACCAGAGAAATGGAGCATGCACATTAAAACGAGAGGCCGTCCAGTCATAGACGAGGACATCACGGTCTTCGGCTTGACAATAATCATCAAACATATGTACAATGGTAGACATAGAATGTCCTCTACTCCGGTGAGTGAGATAAAACACACAGTACTGTCCGCACACACTACTCAAGGGGCCTTGTAAGCTTTGCGTATTCCAACGCCACTCGGTCGTAGAGACGTCCATGAATTTCACCAAATCGGTATGGAGGGGTGCAAGTCCGTAGGAATCAAAGTATTCGCCTTGGCCTTGGGTGTCCACGTACACAGCTATCCAATGTTCACCGGGTCGACTCTTCGTGTCTGTATTCAGGATGTAGGCTGCGGGGGTGGTAGAATGGGTGGGAAACACATTGCGTGGAAACACACCTCGAAAGGGGATCTTGGGATCTCGCTGGAGTATGCTCATCAGCTGCTCTGTATCCATCTTAGGTGGCAAAGTCACACAGCACGTTTCTTTGGTGATCCACACTGATGACGTTATCAAACTCGGCGTAGCAAATCACGTTAATGGTGTTGGCTAGAGGGGTGGAGAAACGCAGTTCCAACCGTAGGTTTCCTTTCTTGAGCAACGCCAGTTGATGATCGTGTTCCAAGGTGGGGGTGAGGTCAAAGGCAAACAATGTGTACCCCTTCATAAAGTCGTCTCGACTGATGGTATTGCCTTCGTCCTGGTTGTTTTGTCCTGTGGCTGTAAACAGGTTCAGGTAGGTCCGCACATAGTTTCCTTTAGTAAAGTTGGGTTGTAATGGCCGGGCTGGAATTTGATGGCCGGCCACGTGCAGTGCCACAAAGTTAATGTGGAAATGTTTAAATTTGAACGGATTCTCAGCCCAATTTCCATTGAATGCGGTGTTGGTCACACACGCCAGGGTAAGACGTTTAGGCAGATCCCCTAGAAATAAATTTTCACGATTGGCCATCATCGTACCTGATGGCACAGAGAACACCTTGGTCTGTACGCGTCGGATGGGGTACAGGGCTGGTTTTTTCGCTAAGGCTTCCATGTGACCCAGCAACACGCCCTGTTGCAAATCTACCGTACGGACAAACAGGGCTGCATCTTCAATGACGATCTGGAAATCGATATCGCCCTCTCCACCCGCCATTAAGGCGAACTTGGGTAAGGACCGGATCAACTTGATCTTGATGGCTACACCGTTCATCATGTAGCGGTCTTGCATGAACAGATCGGCGTGCAGTCGTCCCATCATATCGATGGACTTGCTTTGGGCTGCCAGTCTTTTGCGTGACTCGAACTCAGTATTGCCACCGGTTATGTTATCCAGGTATCCGGGTCTATCCCTGAAGTACAGCTCAGCTTGTAAGTGTGTTTCTTTGGCATCAATACCGTACGACAACAGCGTTTCCATGTAGGCTCGGTACGGGTACGTATTGGTGGACGTACTTATGAGTTTATCGTTCAGACCTATATCCACCTGTTGGAACAAAGAGTGCAGCCAAAGATTCACCGGGCCTACTGCTTTATCGGCATCTATGGCCGTTCCATCCCTGTTCGTTATTTTGGCTTTCACGTACAAGTAGGTGTGGGCTAAATCCAGGTAGGCCGTATCTTTGTTTTCAATGATAAATTCCACGGGCCCCTGCCCCGTCAGGCTAGCCAGGGGTCGATGTTCTACCCAACGTCCTTCGGCTATACTGGTTTGGGTAGGTGGAATAGTCCACAAATCCAATTCACTGTTGGTAGACGGACATGACTCGGAGTGAATGAATGCCATTATGCGAAGATGTCTCTCCTACTATGACTTCTCTTCTTCTTCTTCTTCTTCTGGGGCGTAGTCCTTCTCCTCTGGGGTGTGCGTCGTCGGTGTGCTGGACGTTGAATGAATCTGGGGAGTGTGGGTCTTTGTCTTTTAAGGGCTTTGGCGATCAAGACGCTGCCCGCTTCTTTAGCCCGGCGTTTCAAGGCTTGTCGGGGTGCTGTACCTTCCATCACATCACCGGCCACGCGCAATCCACTGCGTACCGCTTGTTTTCCCACCGCTTTCACACCCCGTGTCACCATGGGTAAAAACGTTTTCACAATGCTGCCCAGGATGTTCCCCAATCCGTGACCGCGTTGCATGCGTGCCCCGCTAAACACGGGCATGTTTCCGCCCGTTTGTTTCTTGTAGTAGTCGGCATAGCTGGGCGTATGGCACTGGTAAGGCACGTACATTATTCGAAGTGAGGAGAGCGAGCTTGTCGGAAAGCAAGTGTCAGCACCACTTTTCCTCGTTCGAATGGGATCGGCCGTCCCCTGTCATCTCTTATATCCACCGTGATCGTGTTGATATCGGTATGTCGTACGGGCAGGTACATGATATGGTTGAAACTCTCGGTGGCTTGTTCACCATACGTCTTGGTAATGGGCACCACCCGTAACAGAGGTGTGTTCACATCACCCACAATATGGCTGTCCACGGCGTCCGAGTAGACGTACAGTGCGTACATACCTACTTTCATATCCATCAAATAATCCCCGTCGACAATGGTGGCCCCCTTGTAGACGGAGTGAGGCATCCTTAACATTTGCTGTAGCATAGGACTGAGTTTCACATTCGCGTTAGCGGTCAGCATGATAGAGCTCCTATCGTTGTGTACGTCGACATCGAACAATATCTCTCTCTTGATGTTCATGGATATCAGGTGTGTTGCAGCACCCGTGCTGAACTTTAGGGCCTTGTACTCCATCATGCCATTCAGACCCTCTACGAACGTCTGCGGTGTATCGTATTGGCCTTGGGGCAGCGTCAGTTTGTAGACTTTATCTTCGTAGGTCACTTCGTACCATACTTCTCCTTCTTGTACATTGTACCATGAATAAGGGTATTGAATATCCACCAGTCCACATTCCCAGCGTCCCGGTAAATGTAAGGGTTGGGGTAATTGCGTGACATACTTGGTCAAGGTGTTGTCAGGAAACACGTCGAATGAGCTATTACTGGGCAACGTCACGTAAAACATGACGACGACTGAGTTGTTCTGGCTTCTGCACCGGGGTTTTATAGGAGTTATTAGTACGGTTCCCAGGTCTTGGGCGCCTTAACTCGGCGTCGTGATAGTCGTGGCTGTGGTATGGTCCGTATAGGGGAGGCATAGGGGTGAAATCGCCGTATTTTTTGCCGTGAGGGTGTTTTGGGCGGTGTCAGCGGTTGCCATTCACGTTCCCGGATAGTGGGGAGACGTCGAGAGGGGGCTTGCATCCACTTCCAGCGTTCACGATTGCCTACCAATTCTTGAGGGATGTGTGTGTCTTTTAACGCTTGAGCAAAGGCTTCCCAGCCCGGGGGATTAGAGTGTTTGCGAGAACGCACCATATCGTTGATCAAATCGGTCATATGAGACCCCGGCACCACTTGGTTACGAATCAGCAATTTTCCTTCATTGTTCCAACTCATATCGGCATTCTGTTTCACCCGCTCCAACAATAAACGTGCCTTGGTCTTGAAGGCTTTAGGCACACTGGCCAACACTTCCTGTTCCAGTTCAGGTGAGGCCGAGGATGACGGTGGGGGTGGGAGTGGGGTAGGCGTGGTGGTGGTGGTGGTGGTGGGAGGTAGTGGTGGCGTACTACTAGTACTACTTCCGCCTCCTCTATATTGATCCATAAACGTCTGGTACCGGTTCAGCGTATGATGGTAGAGTTGAATTTTCTCGTGATCGGGCAGTCGACGTTGGAGTATATTATTCATTTCTTCATCCAGAGACTGGAGTTGTTGCACGGTGGCCGGGACGGGATAGGGAGATTGTAAACTCTGTAACAGTCGAGGTTCGACCAGCATCATTTTTTTCGTATGCTCCATTTAGCGTCCTCCCAAGATGGACCCGAGTAACGGGCCTAGTACAGTAGCGGCTAAGGGAGCGAGGAGTGCGCCGAGAAATCCACCTCGCTGTAACACCTGTTTCTTTTTCTTCACACTGCCCGTTTTCTTGACCAACGTTCGGAGACCCGCCTTGTGCCGTTGCAATTTCCCTTTCTGCAGAGGACTGAGGGGGACATTGCCTTTTAACACATTATGGGCTACTTCACACAAACACCGTACCAAGTCGGGATCCGCGCCGCGCACCAGGGCCCGGGCCACTTCCGGGGGCGCGCTGCGTAATACCCGCAGAGCGGGCGCGTGCTTGCGTACGCGTGCAGACATGTTGAGGAAATGAAGGCTAGCGACCGTTGTCTTCTTCTTTTATCTTTTTTCTTCTCATTTGGGGGTGTACACCGTCTGTATTTCACCGGGGAAAATCAGGGTACGCAATCGCAGGGGGGAGGGCGTGTCTTGTTTCAAGTCGATGAGGAGATACCCATGCGCAGGTTGGGTCGCATCTTCAAAGGCTTCTCGTACAAAGGCCGTGTTCTTAGGGTACATCTGTTGAGCTAGGTGGGTAATTTGTGACGCGTCTCTGGGGTTTTTAAATAACACCACATACTGAGCATTCAAACTAATGTTCCGGTGTTCTTTGTTTTTACTGAAGAGATTCTGTACGATGTAGATAATGCTCAACCGCCGATGATGGCTGCCTTTGGTAAAGAGACGGGTGATTCGAGTGTCCGTTTCCGTCATGAGATCGTCGACCACGACCAAGGTGTCTTGGGGTAGTTCCTCAGGCGGTAAGCCTTCCACTAAGGTGAGTCCTGGGACACGGGCCAGTGCCTCGTACGCGGGCTGCCAAGCGCCATAACACCACAGGATGCGAGCTAGAGGCGGTGAAATCAGGGCTGACCCGTGTTGGATGAGACGTTGAACAAAGTGTGATTTTCCCGACCCGGTCGGTCCAGCGATGAGGCAGGTGAATGGATGCTGCCATCGCGGGTCCATTTCTTTAGGGGGTGATTTGACGTTTAGAAGTCAGTTGTCGGGGCTGGCGCAGGGGATAGTACTCGAAGGGATACCGTTGTCGGGGTAAACGGTGTGATTCACGGGGATCCACTTCAAAACTGTTTAGCGGCGTCGTAGTAGTGGTGGTACTAGAGGATGGAGTGGAAGGCTCGCTTCTCAGGGATGATGATGGAAGATGAGTTGTAGTCGTAGTACGGATGGTCGTGGTCGTGGGCTGGATGTAGCGGGGTAACGTGATGGCTGGAGTAGACGATGTGGTGGGTGTCTGCGTGGAGACGTGGCGGACCCTTGACGTCTGGGCTGGTGTAGGCAGTGGGGTGGTGGTGGGTGACGGAGAACGCAGGGTGTTGTAACAGGATATCATGTACGATAAATCGTAGAACACACCGGTAAATAACGTACCCAGCACCACGACTAGACACACCACAGTACCGACTTGTGCTTTTCGTGTTCTTAACAGTAAGGGTAGACGTGTACTATCCATGGTACAAATCCTATACTGAAGGCGGGTGGTGATAGGCGTTAGAATTTATAGACGTTTCATGTCACGGCCGGACACCCAGGAATTAAACGAACGAGGCCAGCCTTGCCATTTGACGAAATGATAGGGAATCCCACGTCGACGTTCCGTTTTCAAAATCTTTTCCACCGTGTAATAGTCTTTCGGTGTTTTCACTATGGGTTGTAATTCTGCCTCGTAAAACGTGCCTTGCAGTCTCTCGCCTTGTAGATCTTCCAGTTGATAGACGTGGGGTTGTCGAGGTTTATGGCGCACGATGACAAAGTGTTCATCACTCCAGTTCGGTAAATACCCTTTCTCAAATTGTCCTTTCACTTTACTGATCCGCACTACATCTCCCCGTTTGTAACGGGGTGCCGTCAATGGTGGACTGGAGGAGTACAGCGTAGCACGCACTTGATGTTCGTTACCTTCTGTCACAGTACGGGGCGCTCGCTGAATACTGCGATGATATGCCCGATTGTAGCCTTGCACCAGTTGAGGAAGTACATCCAGGTAGCGTCGTGTGTTTTGAGCCGTAAAATATTTGTACATGCGTCCTTTGAAGGTCCGATTAAAGCGTTCCACTACCGATGCTTTCGTCTCATTGTACGTGTGAAAAAAAAATACCTTCTTTTTCTTAAGAAAGGCTTGAAAGGGTCGGTTGAGAAATTCTGTGCCTTCATCTGTTTGTAAATAAAGAGGTTTGCGCCCCGTCTTGAAAATCTGCTGAAACGCGGCTATGAGATTCTCTCCTGTTTTGGTACGCACGGGCAGGACCCAGGCATATTTGGATAGAATATCGATACAGGTCAATATGTAGCGGTGTCCATCATTCTGAGGTGCAAATCGACTCATGTCCACCAAATCCGCCTGCCATTGCGCGTCTATCCCTCCCACGATGACCCGGTTACGACGAAAATGACGTCGGGCAGCCCGATGCAAACTGTACGTATCTTGGGTTTTTAACCAGTCTCGAACTTCAGTTCGACTAATGCCTTGGGCCGCTCGAGTCAATGCCCCCACACCACTATAGGCAGCTGCACTCGTCGGATTATAATACAAATCAGTTAATACTTTGTTAATAGACGTCTCCTTTTTTCCCGACCGCCGCCGCCGCATCACGGACTTTCCCTTCGTTCGCCCCCGTCCGTGTCGATCTCTTCCCGGGGTGATACTGACCCTCTAGCCGCTGTGCATTCTTTACATATAGGCCTTTTTTCCCCGGCTGTAGTATCTGGTTTACAGAAACAAAATTCTGCCTCATGTAGTCTTTCATGCGGTTCAGCGAACGCGTCTTCTATAGCACGAACCCACGCTAATTGTTCAGGGGATCGATCGTCCGGTGATAATAACTGGTCCACAATAGGCATTATTTTCTTCAAGGCTTCCCACACAGAAGGAGTTAGGCTGATACTGCGCGTATCTTTGTAGCGGCCCACACGTATGCACAGGGGTGGTAGGGTATAAACGTACATGGCATTATCCAGGTGAACGAGCTCTCCATCCAATTCTCCGCTCAACACGCGTTTAAATTTATTCCACCCATCACGCTGTAGTGTCACGGGATTCCATAGCGATTCAGCGGGCGTCCAGTAAATAGCTAGAGCGTCTTTCGCCAGTTTGACTTTATCTGCATAAACGTATAACCGTACACTCGGTGTAAGAGGCAAAATGGCTCGTAGTGGTAGCGACATGCTTGCTCTCAATGTCCAACTGATACACACTCTGTCTCTTCCCTGGTATTTATAGGGCCTATTCTGTGAGAGGCGGGTCGTGTGCAGAGAATACTTTATCGACCACAGGAACTATTTTTTGCAAAGCCGTCCACAGATCGGGATCCAACGTAAATCCGCCTCGCTTGAGAGAGATCAATCGGGCAAAATAAGGGCCGCGAAAAATGTATACATCGTGATCCAGGTAAATACTATCTCCATCCAAATGACCGAATAACACACGTTTTAAGGTAGTCCAGCCTTCGAGCGATAATGTAATACGCGCGGGTTCAGGTACGCACCAGCAGCGCGAATCATCATCAATGAGGTCGATGCGATCAGCGTATATTATTATGGTACAACCCGGTGTGAGCGTGCGGGTAATGATCGATTGGGTTTCCGGGTAGAGTACGTCGTCAACTTCGGTAATGATAGATTTCAGTGCCGCCCATAATGCTGGCCAAAGCACAATACCGCTACCGCCACACTGTTCTAACCGGGGAAAAAATGAATTCTCTCTACTCCGCCGCAGGTACACATCGTCGCCGACAGGCAAAAAATCGACTTCGGGTTCTTGGCTTTGTAACACACGTGTCAATAGCGTCCACCCGGCCAGGCTTAAAGTTAATTTCACTTCGATCGGATGCTCCTCGATAAGGCGCAATTCATGCTCGTACACGATAAGAATTACTTTCGACGTCACTTGAAAGAACGCGAGCTCTTTGCCCGGCGATGCCATAATGAAGAATGACAAAAATACTAGCCCGACAAAAATTTATATAGATCGATTCTGGCTAATTTTTCATTGTTAAAATAAAAAATACGCATACCCGGGGAAATTAATTTAACACTGCAATTATTTTTTTAGACGCTCCCCGAGTGGATAAATTAATAGTCTGGACTCATACGAGGATAAAAATAAAATTAGTGCATTGCTGGACTAGAATTTCAAGTCTTAATAATTATCAGAACCATCCATAGGGCTGTGAGAGAGTGAAACCCGATGCTTACCAAGCCATAGTATATAGGTAATAGAGGCTCTACGTACGTGAAGGGTTTTTTTAAATGATAAAGTGTGTACCCCTAGTACGCATGACACAGCTTATAAATTTAAGGCACCGTTAATTCACGGAATCAATGACTGAAATAGGTAGCCCACATCCTTTTCATAATGTTACCTTAATAAAACAATGGTATTCATACGACAAACACATTTAATAAATTATCAAACAGCATAAATTGGTAAAATGCACTTTTTCGATTTTAACCAAGGGGCCGCAACTCTGTTGCCTCGAAAATTGGCCCGTTAACTGCGGAGAAAGTGCGTTCTTCCCGTAAATGAAGGCACTGTTTTCTTGATTTGCTACAGTTCTCATGAACGAAACGAGCTGGAATTTTCAGGGCACGCGTATCGATTGCTAAGTGATAGACTTGCTCTATTTTTAATCCAGAAAATTAATTTATTTTTAATGAGCCGGGTTTTCCGTATTTTCGTATTCGAAGATCACGGCTCGAAAACTCGGTAAAAATTAAAAATCAGGACGTAGTCAAGGGGTAGACGGCTGAAATTTTTAATACGAGTGCCTGATTTATCTGAGATGAATTGGAACTAAAAATTCTATGAGCGGTGAGATGTATTGTAAAATGACAGGCATTTATAATTCAGAAGGAAACACACCGAATTTTCAAGGGTTCCCAGAATCTTTCCGCTGCCTACATGGCTTCGCTGGCGTCCGCGTATTGTCTATATATAGTGGCCCCTCTGCAATACGATTACCATAAAATTTTTCAGAGTGACCAAAAGAGATGCAACATACAGCCAAGATGAGTACTACCAACAGACTAACTCAAAGAAAGGAGCGAGTGATGAGACAATATATCAGAAGATTTTGGAGAGACGAGTTTCGTGGCTGGAGAGCAACATTACTAAACGAGGATGAAGGAGGGGACACAACGTCAAATAATGTGAGGGCACTGTTGGTTGCCGCACATTCCACCATCAGCCAGGAGGACTGGTTCGATCAACTGTATCAACTGATGAATGCGATGCATCCCAGTGCTCCTGGCCCAGCAACAACAGTGCCCGAACATGTGTTCGACATTTTGACATGTCAGGAAGTGCTGGACATTTCTTCACCAACCAGAACACCACCGACCAGTACAGCGTCCCGGCAGGAGGAGGAAAAGAAAGAGGAAATACTACCTCCTTTTCCCCTAGAAGATCTTCCCTGCTGCCTGGATCAAGATGATGATGATGACACCCCTCTCATTGTGTACGAACAACCCCCACCCACCATCTCGGCTGCCCGGTTCATCGACGGACACCCCATGGATGCAGATATCAACGAGGAGGATGGCATCAGCCCCTACCGCTATTTCAGCGTGAGCCATCATGTGAGCCACCGCACAACCGGGAAGTAGGCTTACTCCCATCGTGAATAAAAACACGTTAAAATAATACCTGCCCTTTTCAGGGCAAACCATTCCTTCCGAGGGAGGAAACTTCTAACTAGCACATGAATTTAACGCACAGATGTCCTACATTACTCCTTTTTTATTATTATTAGCAAACTACATTCAAAAAAACAATCCCTGGCCTATATGAAAAAGGTTCTTGTCAGGACCGATCTCTGTCACATATCAAACACAGGATTTTTTTCTTTTTGCCCCCATTAATTAATACTCAGTCTGCGCGATAACGGACTGTTATTTTTTTTTTTCAACCGGGGACATAACCCCGAATAATGGGTAATTTATTTTTGATAAAATAGCCCGAATGAATAACGGGATTTTATTTTGAATGAACACAGGGGTTATAAGGTGTGGGGATCTCGTGTTTAATTTTGTGCGTGATTAGCAGTTCTCTTTCGGAAAAGATAATTGTCCTGAAAAGGACATTTTTTTTTTTTTTTCTTTTTTTGCTATGTAATAAATTACATCGTTGAGGACATCTGTAGTCGGTGTCTTCTCTCAGCGCAGACGGTACAGGTAAGAGGTAATAGTTCACATGGTTGGGGATGATTGGCTTCTGCACAGGTAGGTATTTGGGCCCGACGATGGATGCAGACTTGACACAATCCCTGATGACCGCAAGGGGCTATGGCAAACCGGGCAAACTGGTTAGAACATTCCACGCAGGGTAGATATAATTGGCTTTGTCGTTCTGTGTTACAGCCCAATGTTGAAGTGGAGATGGCCCAAACATAATACGCCTCATCGTGCATTTTTTGGAGGGGGGGTCTTATTGTCCTCTCTCTCTTGCCCCTTGTATCTGTTCTGTCTTGCCTCTTGCGTAGCCGGACATCTTTTCTTTTTTTCTGTACCCTCTTCTTCTTCTGGGTGAAATGTTCTCCTCTGTTCTCTGTTGCCTTGGCAACTGGTTTTTCTTCTTCTTCTGTAGCCTGGGTGCTTCCCTCTGTTTCGGGGTTTCTCTCTTGTACCGGTTCGTCTTGAGCTGGGGGTGATTTCAACATCTTTTTTAACTCGGCGTGTATCTCGTCAAAACAGGGGTCGACGGCTGGAAAAACATCCGGTATGGTTGAAGTTGAGGCAGGCTGGTTCCCAGGTGAAGGAGGAAATAATTCTGCCATGATATCAGTTATCCAGGGTTGGTCATGATCTACCAAACTTATGATATTCCCGTAGAGTTGATTTTCATCATGGGTGATGAAGTCGTCAATATCTTTGATTTCAGTCAGCGGTAGTGACTCCATGACTGGGTACTGGTGAATAATTAAAAAAATACAGCGCTATTTATAGTCTAACACGCGGACGCCAGCGAGAACACTCTAGCTGTGTGATATATTTTTACGACGTTGACAATATTTGTGTTTCTTCTCCATTTTAAAAACGACTGTCATTTTTCAATAACTGTCAACGCACCTATATTTTTATTGTAAGTTGCACTCAGGCAATTCAATGTATTGTATTTAAAATTTTAACCGTCTAACGCTACACACTACGGTTATTTTATTAATTTTTATTGATTTTAAACCCATAAAAA
This sequence comes from Hanleya hanleyi, assembly GCA_036873755.1. Lineage (NCBI taxonomy): Eukaryota > Metazoa > Mollusca > Polyplacophora > Lepidopleurida > Hanleyidae > Hanleya > Hanleya hanleyi. The sequence continues at coordinate 27,990 of JAVTVY010011355.1, forward strand.
TCGTGTACGGGAGTCTGAAACACCAGGTATATTGGAAATAAATTGATTTTCCTGACTAAAAAAACGTGTAGACTCTGGGTGACAGTCGTCTAATAGTTCCATGAAAATTGTGACGGGTTTTATCGAAAAAATAATAAGAAATTTAATGCTTGAGACAAGGGGTACACAGCACAGTGGGATTCTTGCACTGACTGACACCGGTGAGTGGGGTGGGTTCAAAATGGCGGTCTGTGGATTGGCCGTCATTTTGTACTCCCAATCACTATACAGTGGGTCAGCCTATATCTTGCACTCACTGACGCCGGTGAGTGGGGTGGGTTAAAAATGGAGGCATGTGGATCACCGCCATTTTGTACTCACCTCCCTCCTTCCCACTAGACTATAAATAGCGTATAATTTTGATATTTATTCACCAATACACAATCATGAGTTTTAGAAGACGACGTGCTCTGTTTACACATCATCCGACTCGAGATCCGAGAATTGCTGATACAGAAGAACACAGAGAGATCGTTGGCCATGAAGAAGATGGAGGGGGCTTGACGATCATCTCCAGTTTTCAGCGAGTGATTGAAGACGAAGCCACGTTAATGAGGAGTACCGAAGAACTCGCAGAACAACTAAGGGAAGATGTGAGAACAGAAGAGAGTAGACGGATCCGAAGGCTGAGTGAACAACAGGACCAAGAAATACACAGAATGGAAGAAAACGACAGTGATGTGACGGAGGGTGGGGAACAAGACGGCGACGAGCTGCCCTGGCTAAGTACTAGTAGACCTCCAACAACAACCACGATGACGCCCCCTGTGTACACTGAAAGTATAAGGACTGAAGACCATACAGCCGGACTTCCCACCATTGCCGAAACTCCAACAATTTCAGCTGCAGAAACACCACAAACCTGTCGCCACCAAGTAGAGATAATACAACTCAATGAACAGATTATCGCCATGCGGGGAGGGATGGTTGGGATGGAGACGACGATGAATGGGATGGAGGCGCAAATTACCATACTCAAGAAAGAACGCCGTGTCGAAGAGAAAAAAACACGATGCAGTATCTGCACGGACGAGGAAAGTTGGTACGCCGTGTTACCCTGTGGACATCTTTGCCTATGTAAGGATTGCTGGGTAACCCTGGCGTGTGAAGGCGCGATGTGTCGCTGCATTGATGCCGGAGAGTCCCATTTGAAAATAAAATGCCCCATATGCAGAAAACATGTAGGAGGAGTGAAGCGAATATACCGCGCCTAAGTGTGTCGTATCACACTATCAAAGGCCCTTTTCAGGGCCAACCCATCTTTCCGAAAGAGGAAACTTCTTTCCTAAGCACACCCAAATAACACCAACTCCCCTCATCCTTTTCCCCAAAAAAAAATCAAAGAAATTTTTTTTTTACTATTTATTTCAAATTATTGAAAAAATGAGGGTAAAAATTGAAGTGGGGGGACAAGGGGAGGGGGGGAGGGAAATGGAATAGCCAAAAAAAAAATTTTTATCATTGAATAAAAAAGGAAAAAAAGATTCATGTAGCCAAAAAAAATCTTTTTCATTTTATATGTTTTTTTAACAATTAAAAATTGAAATTAAAAGGGGGGAGGGGTAAATTGGAGGGGGGACAAGGGAGTAAGCAAGGTGGATGGAATAGCCCCAATTTTTTCTTTAATAATGGACCCATGGGGTCGAGTGAGGTATCAAATTGAAGGTGAGGTGAAGGGGCATGTAATGGGTTGGGTATGGGATTGAACTATGGGCATTTTGCGCATGCGCGGTAGCCGAAAGGTATGAAAATAGACGTTTTTGGAGGTAGGAGATAGCCAAAAAAATTTTTTTTTTTAAAATGGACCAATGGAGTCGAGTGAGGTATCAAATTGAAGGTAAAGTGACGGAACATCTAATGGGGTGGGTGTGGGGTTGAACTATCGGTATTCTGCGCATGCGCGGCGGCCGAAGGGTATGAAAATAGCCTTTTTGGGGTTAGAGGCGTGCCTAATGGTGCAATCGGGTCGAGTGAGGTATCAAATTGAAGGTAACGTGAAGGAGCATCTGATAGACTGGATGTGGGCTTGAATTAGGGTGATTCTGCGCATGCGCGAAGGCCGAAGGCTATGAAAATAGCCTTTTTTGGAACTAGGAGAGCCCCTAGTGACCCGATGGAGCCGAGTGAGGTATCAATGTGAAGGTGAGATGAAGGGACATCTGATGGACTGGTGTGGGTTGAACTATCAGCATTCTGCGCATGCGCAAGAATGAAAATAGACGTTTTGGAGCTATTTGACTATTAAAAAAGGAAAAAAGAATGAACACAAAGCATTTTTTTAATTTTCTACTATATTTTTATTAACACACAATGAACGTATTCACAATTGAATTTAATACAATTATATCTGAGTATTGAAATTTTTTAATACAATTAACAGTGAAAAAACTCTGAAATTTTAAATACAATTTATACGCTCTCCAGATCAATAAATGTGTAGGGTCAATGTTTTTCCTTGTTCTCCTCAATAGGTCGTCAACAAGACTTGTTTGAATTCATCATCATCTTTCCGGCCTTGGTGCACATAGATGTACGTCACAATCTCTTCACGTGGGATTTTGGAAGGACAAGCCGCTACCACTGCCGTGGCAATTTGCGCCTCGGTCACAGCCTGTAGTGCTTCAGTGAGGGTCGCGTATGAGGCTACCAGAGTGTTCATGTGAGGTCTGATGAGCTGCAGAACTGTGTCAATGTACTTCTCATATATATAGTGCGACACCTGGTAGGCCAGAGTTTGACGAATTGTACTGGCTAGACTCTGCAACTCCCGCCAGGCCGTTAATTTCAATGTGACTCCTTGAGGACAAGCCACCAGCTCTTGTGTATCTAAACGCTTTCGCCATTTTCGAATATGCACGAGGAGCTGGTCATTGAAATAAGCACAGCTCACATAGATGTCGTCACCCACAGGGAATTTCGCTTCGTCATTCCCCTGGTCTCGAATAACCGCATCGATGGCGTAATCAAGGGTCTCCAGTTTTTGCCAGGTGTCCAAGTTCATGGCAATATGCTTACCAGGTCTGTCGTTAAAGCCCGCTGCATTAAAATGCACTTCTTCGTCTTTGACACTGACCGTTAAATAGGGTGAGAGCTCCCAAATGTCCTTGTGGGCTGCCTGGTGAGCCGCGTCGATCAGATTGTTGATCTCCTGGACAGACAGAGGAAGTTCTTGTTTCACAGGCACTTGCTGGGGTACTACTGACTGGTCAGGTATTACTAACGGTGTTAGACGGGGGCGTTTGGGACGTCCAGCCCGTTTAGCAGGTGTAGTACTCTCTGGGCTAGTACGTTTGCTAGCTGTACGCTCTTCGGTAGTGTCCACCACTAAGATATCCTCATCTGGTAGAACGTCGTCGTCGGCTTCCAATAGATCTGCTAGTTCTTCATTTCCCGTGATCTTCAGCCCCTCCACCAAGACTAGACATGCATAGGGGCCATGGCGCAGTAGAAAGTCGATGAGAGCTTTGTTTTGTCCTGAAGGGGTCTTCTCGGCCATGATATCGTCGACATGCTCTTTCATGAGTATGTGTTCCTGCATAAGGAAATCACATAGTTCACCCACACGCTCTATTTCATCAATGAGGTGAACACGGTTGTTTCGAAGCGTAACTAGCTGGGCTGACGCCATGACTTTGGGCTGGTGAAAAACTATTACGGAGTAATAGTCTAGTGAATTGGCACTGGTAAAATCGAAAAAAGTATGTCTCATACAACAGGATAGGCAAGTAGGCAAAATGGTTGGATGACTGACTAGAGGTGAAACAAGCAGGCAGGCAGGCAGGCAGGCAGACAGGTAAGTCACAGTGCTACGCAAAAGTAGTCCAATGAATACACCCTTTCCCTAAAAATCAACTGCTTTTATACATGACCCCGGTGAGTGGGGTGGGTTGAAAATGGCGGCCCCTTATTTTACACACACAACACCATAAGCCACCATTTTGAACCCACCCCACTCACATTCCAGGTCAATCAGTGCACGAGGTGAGTGGGGTGGGTTCAAAATGGCGGACTTTCGTGCCCCTTATTTTTACACACACAACACCATAAGCCGCCATTTTAAACCCACCCCACTCACCCAGGTCAATCAGTGCACAGGGTGAGTGGGGTGGGTTCAAAATGGCGGACTTTAAGCGTCGGAGAGAAAATAGTGTGCCGCCATTTTGAACCCACCCCACTCACATCTTTAAGTTGTCTGTAGAAAATAGGGTGCCGCCATTTTGAACCCACCCCACTCACATAATGAGTGGGGTGGGTTCAAAATGGCGGACTTTAAGTTGTCTGGAGAAAATATGGTGCCGCCATTTTGAACCCACCCCACTCACATCTCACTCACGCATGCGCACAGCCACACTTCTGACGTCACACCAAGTTCTGCGCATGCGCAGTGAGGCGCTAATCCAATGATTGACTCCTTGTATACTACTTACTAACCTGCACCCCATCCCAATGCGGCACGGCTCACCCAAATGGGGCTTTGGGTATTTATCGTCAGTTCTTTTGGTTTGTTGAGATCGTAAGCGGGTAGATATATCGGTGCTATTCCTCTGGTCCAGAATCTGTTGGTTTTCTAGTGTTTGTTGTTCATTTTTCCTTTAATAGTGACTTGGTAGCTTCTGTTAGGTCAGTTCGTCGGTGTTGTTGTTTGTCATCTCCTGGTGCATTGTTTTCTGTTTTTGGGGCGTTTCTTCTTTTCTGTTTTTTTTAAATTTTATTTTCCCTGGTTTCCGTCTTGTTTTCAGTGATGTCTGTTCCTCATGGCTCCCAGTATGGCCCTTCGCATAGACCGGTAGAACAGCTCCTGGCCTAAATGGTTTAGGTGGACTCCGTCGTGGATTAGGATTTGTTTTTGGGGGTGGATCATTCCCCGGTGTTTCCAAAAAGTGGCCATTGTGTTTTTACTTAGTAGTTGGTTCAGTTTTTGAATTTTGCTGTTGTAGAAATGGACCGAAATGTGCCGAGTTACCTGATGGAATACCAGCTGACTGATGTAGATCCTCGGAATTTTGAATTTTGTCTGGAGTTCACCTGTCAGGGCCATGATGTCGAAGTAAATTGCCGATTCGTTTTTGTAGGAGTCGGCATCATTTCCTCCAATATGGAGGATGAGTAGGTCAGGATTTGTCTCCCGTAGGAGGTTTTCCAGTTTGTTCGAGTTTCGTAGGGTCCCGACTCTGGCCCCGCCAATACCAAAGAATCGAATGTCCTGGCCTGTGCCAAAGTCTAGCCTAGAGCCCGGGACTTGTTTTCGAAGGATGCTGCTCTCCAGTCTATGGACGTAACTTGAGCCGACAATGATGATTTTCATCTTGTTCATTTCCATTTCTGAAAGTATAAAATGAAAAGTGTGTAGTTTTCATTTTTGTGAGTGACATTTTTTGTGTGCGTGGTTGTTTCTTGGACGTGTGCTAGTGATTTATGTCCTTGATTGTTGAATTGGTAACGGCCTTAAGCTTTTAGAGACGAATGTGGTTACCGGCCCACACGGAACATGGTATCTCCGGTGCCCACATTGCCTATTTTATTGCGAAAGAGAGATTTTTGGCCAATATTGTCGCAGGGATGTTGATTGGTCTTGGCCTCTGATTTTTGAGACTAATGTGGCGACCGGCCCACACGGAACATGGTATCTCCGGTGCCCACATTGCCTATATTTTATTTCGAAAAAGAGATTTTTTGGCCAGTATAGTCGCAGGGATGTTGATTGGTCTTGGCCTCCGATTTTTGAGACTAATGTGGCAACCGGCCCACACGGAACATGGTATCTCCGGTGCCCACATTGCCTATATTTTATTCCAAAAGAGAAATTTTGGCCAATGCTGACATTGTTAGTTAGTGGTGCGCATGCACGGGGGTAGTTTTATATACTGGAGTAATAGCCAGCAGTTTTGATAAAGTTTATTAAGGACTTGAATACCTGTTTTCTAATGGGGAGCTTAGGGTTTAATATCGCTGGTAATGTTAAGGGAGTGTCGAATTTTTTTAGGTCGTTTCTAAGTGCCTCGCGTTGTGGGTAGTGTTCAGGGCATTCAAGTAGGACATGTTCTATTGTTTCTTCTACATTGTTGCATGCGGTGCAAAGTGGTGAGGTGTTTTTCAGAAGCATGGACAGATGTGATTTAAGTCTGGTTTTGCCTAGTCTTAGTCTCGCGATGATGCGGTCATCACGCTTATTGTCTAACTGGAATCCCTGGACTTGTCTTTTCTCTCCACCAAGAACCTTATGTAACCATCGTCCACGTTCTTCTTCGTTCCATTCCTTTTGCCACTTGCTATCTATTTTGCGTCTAATGATAGCGTTGAGTTCCTTATATCCTAATCCTATTGTCACATCGTGTGTAGTTTTTGCAAGACTGTCTTTGGCAGTTTGGTCGGCTGCTTCGTTACCTCTGATGTTCACATGCGCGGGGACCCAAGCTAAAATGGCGTCTATACCCTCGTTGTGTATTTGTGTACAGATATATTCTATTTTGTGTATGAGATCAGGTCTACTGTTTGATATAGAATTTTCAATGGATGTGAGTCCACTAAGGGAATCGCTGAGTATCACAGCACGGATTGGTTTGTGCTCGATGATCCATTCGAGAGCTTTAATAATAGCAATCAGTTCACTAGTGTATACAGACATATTGTCTGGAAGTTTGAAACCATTTTGAATGTTGAGCTCAGGTATAACAAAAGCTGATCCTGTGTTATTACTTGTGTTTTTCGATCCGTCTGTATAGATTTTTAGTAATTTTTCCAGTTTTGGTTGATATATTCAAGGGTGGTGGCTCTTATAAAGTCTGGGTTGTCCTTCTTTGAGATGTAGTCGTGTATACTTGTGTCCACGTGGGGCGACTCTAATTCCCAGGGTGGCCTAGTGATTTTGTCTGTGTCGCAGATGTATGCGATGTGGATTTCGTGTTCTCGGAATAGGTTATTTACGGTGTAGCCGAGGGGGGCGGAGTCTTTTTCCCAGTTTTTTTTAAATATTCATATTCACTTGTATCTTCGAAAATGTTGTGGCATGGGTGATTATCGCCCTTAGCTCTGGTTTTTCCTGCATATTTCATGGACAGTTCCTCTCGTCTTAAACGAAGAGGTTTCTCATTGGTTTCTATTTGAAGACTACATAAGGCGGTTCCCTTGAAGGCTCCAGTAGCTATTTTTAAAGCAGAATATTGGATGCTGTCTATTCTTTTTAATTGTGTCTTACATGCTGATTGGTAGGCGATGGACCCATAATCTATTTTTGACCTAATAAGAGTTTGGTATAATTTTATCAAACTATATTTACTCGCTCCCCAGTTTGTCCCAGACACACACCTCATGAGGTTCAGGTCTTTATTGCACCGAAGAACTAGTTGATCGATGTGGTCTTTCCATGTGAGTTTTTTGTCAAATATCATACCTAGATATTTAACACTATTTTTGAATTCAATTTTCTGACCTCCTAGTGATAGTTTAACGTCAATGTGTTTATTGTTTGAGAAAATAATACCCGTTGTTTTGAGAGCGGAAAATTTGAAGCCCCATTTATCCGCCCAGCCGCTAATTGTATCTAGTGTTTTTTGCATTATACCTGTAAGTTTTTTTATAGAACGTGCGGTTTTCCAGAGGGCAGAATCGTCAGCAAATAAGGACTGTTCTACTTCTGGATGTTTCGTGTCAATTTCATCGGCTAGGCCATTGATGAGGATGTTAAAAAGGGTGGGGCATCAGATTGTATATCTCCTATTGTCGTATATACCCTCTGATGTCAAAGTGGGGCTAATTGCGGCGCGCAGCTTTTCTGCGCATGGCTCTCGCCCAATCAACAGCCTCCGTTACTAAATGAAGCGAACTTGTTGAGATTACCGAATAGGACCGAAGATTTCCGAAAAGCTTAGCGTAACTTCGGTGAGCCAATCAACATAGGCGTTGTATATCGACGAGAACGAACAGAGGCAAATCTTTGATGGGCATCCTGTTTAAAAAACCGGACTGGTATTTGTGATCTGTCAGTTAACTTCCATCATGAACAAGCAAGTAAATGTACTTCGAGCCCTGGGATTTACTGCCACATATCTTGGACCTGGCGATTGCGACAGAAAAACTACAGGAGGGACCTTATTCATTTGTATTCTCAAGCCTCGAATTACTGTTAAATCAAGAAGAGAAACGCGATTTGCTAATTAGATAGATAGATAGATTCTTTATTGCCATGAATAGTTATTATACATAGCGCCACATGTGGCAGATAAAAAGAGGAAACAATTGCATATAAAAATACAGGGTACTTTAAAATAAGTGTTACATATATATAAAGAAAAAAACAAAAAAAAACAAAAAACAAAAAACAAAAAAAAAACAGAGAATAGAAAAAAAAAACCAAAAAAAACCCAAACAACATACATATACAAAAAAAAAATAAAATAATAAAGCATACATGTATATTGACGCATGTCAGCACTGCCCTAATTTATGGCAGCATATTACACATTCATACAGGAGTCCTTACACACAAACGCACACACACACAAAGAAATACTCTTGAGAACACTAAAATGGTAACAGAAGCACAAATTAGGTTGTCTGCCCTGTCCTTAATGGGCGCTACTATCATAATGAGATCATCATAAACATGGGTTGTGTCCCTTGGTTCAATTAATAATTATCAGGTCGCTGTTTGATCAAATATAACGACAGAATTGACCTACCAGTACCCTTTATTATCTGTGCAAATACGCACAAAGGCTGACCTATAACCTTTCAGGTCTATAAAAACTTGGCATTAAAACACTAACAGTATGAGATAATACACAAGTGTTTGAGGCGCATACAATACACGCCTCCTGTCTCCCCCGACGAGAGTACACAGGGCTCGAAACACTTCGTGCTAATACACACACGTGTACCATGAATATATACACACATGGCGGTGTCGGGATTGTACATGTACCATTCTATCCTTTATAAATATGGATTGACGATGACTTTAATATGCTGATACGCAAAAAGTCTGAGCTTCACCAGTATGATTTCTGGAGTTAGTTTTATACTATAATACTGAAAATTGTGATAATACTGGTATTGTCATTTTTTAATTCAAAGCCAATTTATTTGATAAGCATTTTTTAGTATGAACAAATTTAAATAAGTTAGTTTGATAAAAAATTGCCATTTGAAAAAAACAAACTGAATCAGTTATTAAATTAAATCACAGTTGCACAGTTGCTGAAATGAAATCCGTTATTTTCAGACAAAATCTTTTTATTATTTATAGTTATAACCCGGGAAACACATTTAACTGCAGATATCTTATTATTTAATATTTAGTACTGTGAGGAAATTAGGCCAGTGATGTGTTCCGATGCATATTTCTCGTCCACGTCCTTCACTGGTTGTTTTTATTACTTGTTGCACATAAATACATAATAATATATACCTCGCTGAAGTTCAGATGAGTAATTTTCGTTGAGTAATTTTTCAATATTATATTTTGCGTTGACGTTGATTTGTGTTGTGTTACCCTCCCTCACTGAGTTCAAGACCGGCGACATGAAACACAGATATCATTCGATACACTTGGCCATAATATAATTTTCTGAATGACGCACGCCTGTTGATTGTCTGGTCACTACCACCATTCTCCCAACGTCAGAGTTTGTAACCTCCAAACCGTCGGTAAACAAGACATATATACGACAATAGGAGATATACAATCTGATGCCATGAGAATGGTGGGTACAGGAGTACAGTGGGCGTAACCGCTTGTTCCCGAATTTGGTTTACGCGTGGATGTCGATGGCCGATCCACATGTCGATAGCCGTCGTAGCTAAAACGTTATGACAGTTGACATCACTCATGCCAAGATCGAAGCTGCTTCCACTTTTCTCGCACATCTATTTAAATGATCATTTTTTCGTATATGTCTCACTAGTAAACTTTCTCTGACGAACTCCTGACAGATGCTTCTGATTGGCTGAATCTCCGTAATGGCAATATGCATTAAAGATGTCCGAGTACATATCTAGCGATATGTAAACGAATACGTGCGAATGGCTTAAACGCTTCAAGAGCGAACGTTGATCAGTAGTAGTGGGAAAAGGAGAGTTTCAAGAAACGGAGGAGCAGTCATTTAACCTATTGAACTGTTGATCTCTTGAACTTTTGACCTGATGACATTTTCAACCTGGTGAAATTATAACCTCGTAAACTTGTATCCTGGAAATTGTTTGACCTCGTGTGCAAAGGGTATAGGGATAAATATACATGCGTTTTGCTATGCTCTGCACGCTGCTTCCAGGTAAGTCGTACATGCTGTTTCATTCCTCGCCAAGGTACATTTCCGTTGCAGTGTCTTGACAAAGGGTTATCATTGAATTTTGGGATAATTGAATAGTAAGTCGTTGCTATTTTCTATTCTTTTTTATATTTTATATTCTTTCCAGCTGACCAAGAGCTGTTCTTTTCTAATCAGCAAACAGCGGTGGTGGGCTCTCATACTGGTGGCTGTTGTGCTCATAATGTGGATGAAGTCCGGAAAACAGCAAGTAAATAAATGGAGACAACTGGACCATATAAATCTGGAAAACGAAAAAGTGAGGGAATTTGTTATCGATGAATATTGCAAGAGAATGGTAATTTCATCTCAGACATCTCAAGTTCCAAGAGGAACAGACGGAATTAAACTTGACGAGTTCATATATACCAGTGAGTTTAAGGAACACGTGGTTAAAGGCAGACAAATTGCCAATCAGAACAACACAGTTCTTGTCACAATTATTAATGATGCTTTTTTGTCGATGATGTACAACTGGTTGTGTAATACTCAAGACATGGGGATTCACCCGCAGGTGTTGATTATCACCGTAGACGAGGAGAGTGCCCGAACGCTGAGATCTGATTGGCCAGCTATTTCGGTGGTCATGATTCGTCCAAAAGATAATCTCGGCGGCATTCAGTTGTTCAGTCACGTGGGTTATGTTAAACTCATGGTAGACCGAACACATTGGATCTTGGATTTGCTCAATGATGGTATTGAAATCCTGCTCTTTGAAGCAGACAGCCTATGGGTAAAAAATCCGCTACCTGAGTTGCACAAATACCCAGATTATGACATTGTAGTAACGGCCGTATCCGATCGTCCGAGAGTGGTCGGTGGCGGTTTTCTCTTCATAAAACCCACCTATCGTTCCAGGGAGCTGTGGTTGAGGCTGTCCAAACAAATGGCTGCATTATATGACCGAATAAAGGGTTTACCAAGCGGACTAAAGATGGCTGAAGACAACGACCAAAATATGCTTTCAGAATTGTTATTTACGAAGTACAGAAACATAAAATTCAAAATTCTTCCGTTTGAAAAGATCCCCGATGGTAAATGGTATACGCTGCCTAAGCAACAGAGAATTCTGTCACGGCCGTTAGTAATCAACAACAACTGGATCATCGGCACGGAGGCTAAAATAACCCGGGCCAAAACCTTTGGACAGTGGTTCATCAATTATCAGAATGTATGTAGCCGTCAGAAAGTCGCGTTACTTCTTGGAAGGTTCAAAGAAGACACAGGTTAGCTGGTGATATGTTGCAAACTCAATCTGATTAAAACCAGATCTACAAAAACGCTCCCCATCTTTAGTTGAAACATGCAAGATGGAGAGCGTTTTTTAAACTCTGGTTATAATCAGATTGATTGCCACCCAACTACCGGAAGAAGTACATTGCCATGCCCAGTTGTAGAAATGACGCATAGAACGCCAGGCTACCACATATTAATTCCTGATATTGAAATCCAGCAAATGTTCTACCATGCTGCAAGCTCAGATAAAATCGTGGGAATTGTTTCCGTTTGGCTAACGTTAAAAACCTGGGGTGCTACTTCAATTTCCCTCAAAGTTATGATAATCAGAAAATTAATACCGGTACTACAAACTCTGAGCTTCTACATGCAAACACAATTAATGCATGGGCTTTCGCACGAAGGCCTTTATCGGGCAATTGTTTTCTCAATATCTCCGACTCTATTGAAATGACTTTCTTGAATTTTGCATACAGTTACCAGTGATTTCGACAATTTTGCGTTAGTTTCGTGGAAACCATTTTCCAATGTTATGCTAATTACCCCAAAAGTATAATTACCATAAGGGAAGATGTTTGAAAAGCTCTATTTTATAACAGGCTTTAAAAATAGTATCCAGCAAAACTTGGTTTGATCAGTCCATCAGAAGTAGATATAATACAAAGAATGATACCTCATTATCTGGAGTCCATCGCTGTGTCTCATTTGTATGCATATCTGTACAATTTCCCCGAATTTGACTAACCATATATATCTCGGGAACCGATGTGAGTTTTTCTTTGCAACAAACGCCATATGTTTTTCATTTTTAGTGATTTTTTTCATAACGTTGAACTTACCATTCCGTAAGAATTATAACTGTATGTGGCAAAGGGTGAATCTATCACATTTATATATATGGTGTATCTGCGTTAAATGTTCTAGTGTAGTTCTATTATTCAATTAAAATCGAACACATCGTCAGTTTACATACAGAAAAAGAATCCGGTTACTAAGTAAGCGGGAATGACAGTGTTTCGTTGAAAACCAATCACAATGTGTGTCTGATTAAGTGATATGATTTATATATTTCAAAAATTATTAAATAAATTCGCAATTGAATTGAATCTTCTCACTTGTAAGTATTTTGTTCGTTTCCTTTATTCTGCCATGCGGCCAGCATTGTGCATTCTCATGGAATCAGATTGTATACCCCCTGCTGTCAGATATTCGAAGGTGGCGAATTTCACTGTCCAATCTTGTAACCCACATCCGCAAATCATACAGTAGTATTTCATTAAATCTCAAAGCTATGAAATGGTTGGAATAAGGCCCTTCACTTCGGACGAGGGAGTAACATTCAACACATTTTCTCCAGGACTTATGTCACGAGCTTTGGCCTTAATGTCAGATCGAGTTTATTACTCGTTCAGAAGACTTCAGATGTTCCTTTGTTGCCTCGAATGCTTTTGTTAGAGTTTGAGAAGAGAGTTCATTTTCACTTCGCGTTCAGCAATATTTCAGCTATATAGCGACGAACAAAATCAATGCAACTAAAAATAAATAAATCTAAAAACAACATATCTGATAACAAAATTTCAATCACAAATCAATCGTGATCAAACAAACTCTTACATATCAGACTTTCTTCTTAATTTCATGCTCCTTGAACAGGTGTCCTTTGAATCCAATAACCATATTCATATATTTAGCAATGGGGACCTCAAAATCGGTTTCCAAGTCCCAATAACTCTTTCATGTTTACTAGACTCGGGTACTCTGTAAACTCTCCAACAAAATCTCTATCAGAACGCCATCATCATTGTACAAAACCATAGTTCTTTCTTAAGAATCCTCAGTAAGTTTACAGAGGTATGGTCTCAACATTTGAAAAATTATTTTTCATGCTCTCGAAAGGAGATGTCATCTTCTTTTAATGAGGATGGGGCGGGGGATTTGGCTTAATGTCACACTCATGGTTGTTACACTCATATGGTGACAGTCAGTTTGGTTGGTGAAGGAAGCCGGAGTACCCGGAGAGAACCACCGTCCGTGAGCAAGTAACTGATAAACTTCCACACATGGACCAGCTGGGCTCGAACCCGTGCCGGTTCAGCGGTGTGAGGCTAGCGGTCACCAGCAAAGCGCCTTAGACCACTCGACCACCGAGGAGTCTCCATATGATGTTTAGGCTGATCCACTAAATGGACTGGGTCTCTGACATCCATTTCTTCTGTCGAAAAGCATAGTCTCTACCGCTTCGAGAGTATCTGGAGGGTTCAAGCCAGACGCTTCTGCAACATGTTCAAACGTTTCACATAACTTGGACAAGTTCGCACATGACTTGAACAGTTTTCTCATCTTTACGTATGACAGTCTGCACCTTACGTACTTGAGCAGTCTGCACCTTCTCTCCTCCCTTACTTCTTATGAAATTTTCGGTCTTTAAGACGACACAGGGCTTGTACGCGTGATCTTAAGATGTTGTAACGCGAAGTCGTCTCAGACTCAGGTGATGGTCTTCATAAAACCTGTACAATAATAGATTCCAAGGTCCGGCTTCTGGGATTTCTCGAAGACTTGACAGCCTCTTTAAATGAGACAGGATACAACAAAAACGAAGTTCATATCTGTTGGATATTAAGCCGATTTATTGTAAATTCATTCCACCTAACTTAGGAATGATCGGCAGCATTTGACAGGCAGACTAGCACAACTTCATTAACATCAGACCATTCTGTAAACAGTCATTTTCAGAACTGGAGATAGTAACATCTATCATTGGAGACATGATAGCCTCTGTTGAGACCGGATGGTACTGGCCTTCAGTGAGACCTGATGGTTTTGGCCTGTCTGTATGTGCCGCTCATTCCATTATATACAATGCTATACGTTACACTGTCAAGTTAACCCAACATAAATGTCCTTATAAATTCGGTGCAATTATGACAGGCAGATCACGAATCTGTCGTATATACATAAATTCAGTCGTCAAAACCAAGGTTAATTCATTACCCTTACACAAGCAGTTTCTATGTTATCCTGTAAATTTGAAATTACATAACTGTTTCTCACAAATAGTTGTGTTTACAATAACCGACCTAAAGGTTCATGAAATAGTATTTCGGAAATAGTTTTGTCAAAACACATCGCAATATCAAGGTTGCATGCACGCAGATTCATATAAAATTGGTAAAGTCGAAATTTATGCATTTATATGGTGGCCAAGAATCGATATTTCACATATAATTTATGCATTTATATGGTGGCCAAGAATCGATATTTCACATTCTGTTGCAGTGACCGAGTTCTCCGATCGGGGTTTGAATCACCGACCCGTGGCTTACGAGCCCAGCGCCCTACCAGCTGAGCGAAAGGGAAATTCCCGCTAGCTACATGCTACAGGCACTGTTGAACTCGCTTTCTACCACACTCCTCTCGATCACGAAGACCCGCCATCCTCGTTTCCGATTATCCCCAGGGTCAGCCTGACAAGCTTCCCCATTCTCTCACTCAAACCACCCCATCCTTCCCAGCAACTCAACTCGAAAATCAGATCATCATCAACGACACTTACCTGACCATGCATCGAACCAACCCACTCCCATTCCCGCGAGGATCCTACCGGCGACGCCAGTTATTGTAGTAGCCGAGTTTCCCGGCCAGGGTTTGAACCACCGACCCCTGGCTTACGAGCCCGGCGCCATACCAACTGAGCTAAAGGGAAACTCTAGCTAGCTACATGCTAGTACCGGTGTGATGAATAAGAATGTCGTGGTGATTGTGTCCTTTTTCATATCCTTTTCTATTGCAACCAAGGACGGACACTTCCTAATGTAGAGAAAAATATCCTAGATGGGTTAGAAGATAGGGACCGGACACTCGTAGCCAACGAACATTCTTATCCTCCACACCGGCACTGTTGAACTCGCTTCCTACAAAACTTTCAATTCGCGGCTTCTCACATTCACTTCTTTGTCTTCAACAGTCTGTACCTTCTCATCTTCTCAACTTTTAACAGATTTCCCAGCATACTATCAGTAATCTCCCTTGCCTCAAAGCAACCGACACTACTATATGGGACCGCTTGATCCAGGAGCTGATGGAACATCACTACGCCAGCGCAGTTCGGCTGAGGTAATTCCGCAAACTAAGTGCACATGTCGGACACATCCAGAAGTGCTTAGAAAGACGGGATTAATAAATAAACTGCACATTATTTACTGTGAACGTTTAAACATCGAAAATCTATCAAATGTACTGTTTTGTACACTCTACAAACCGACAGCTTGAAAGTAGAATCTGCGATGACGTCAGCTTTTTTCGGCCCTTCTTTTACACTGATTGACCATGAATCCCAGCGTCAAACACTAACGATCGGTACTTCGAGCACCTACCATTTGAGCTAACGTGATTTTCCAGTCACAGTCAGTTCATCTCTCTGTGTAGTGTCATGATCAGTCTCCATCTGCTTCACACGATTTTCACACACCGCTATGAGGCGCCGTTTGTGACAATATTGTCAACGACAAATATATAGTTAAAACCAAAATATAAAGTCGCCGTTTGTGAAAATATTGTCAAACACAAATATATAGTTAAAACCTTTGTAAATATATATAAAACGAAATACATAGGGCCTATATATAAAGTTATTTTGTTTTTATTTTTATAAATATTTTTTTAACATAAATAACGATAGGAAGTTAAGACGTTAAATTTAACGTAAATATAAAGTACACAACAAACTTAAATAAAGTGTACATGTAAACCGGATATGCCCAAAGGAAGCTGCGCAATCGATGTGTGCGCGAGTGATACTGGTTAATCAAAACTGCAACTGGGTTCTGAAGCGAAACTATGACAGCGGTGAAAGCCACTCGCATGTCCCAGATGTGGCGAATCAAACAATAAGATCACGTACCTGAACATATTTCAGCTCACTGCCATTATAATTTAGTAGAGGCCTATTCCAATTTTCAACAATTACTGTTGTCATTTACAATCGTACTTCAGAGTTATCACATCAATTAGATATAAGTACATCTACTTATAAATCAACATAAGATATCCTAGCCTGCAGCCAATATCATAGCCTGTCCCTTTGATGTTCAATCCACGATTCCGCTGGCCAAGTCGCTGGTTGCTATTTGCGGCATAAAAACATCAACAGAAGTTGAAATAAAACATGCGCAATAACGATGTATTAATTATGCGCAGCACAAATATTAGGCAATTTGAAATCATACTGAATATGAGCATATTTCATTGATCAGAATATGACCATTCATAGCTTAGTTATAGGATTTGTAATTATATTGTCGTTTTGTATATTTTATCGTTTTTCGATAATTTCCGCATTTCCAAACAAGACGAAAATTTGTACTTGGTATACGTACAGCGAATGTGGAAACTAATGGCTCATGAAGAATACTAGATTGGCCTTTTTTCACTTTTGCGCTGCCTCGAAGCTGTTACTAGTAACTAAGGAATCAGTCGAAGCCGTTTTACCCCTGCGTGCTAATCGCTAATTGATCTTCAATACGCGTGGGGTTCTTGACGGGCATCGGTATTAACCCTATTATATACGCTGACGAGTGAGTGAATAGGGTTTAACGTCGCTTTCGACAATTTTTCAGCTATATCACGACGGGGAAGGGAAGGGAGGTGAGTGGGAGGGGTGTGGTTAACTACTTGTAACCGAGCAGATCTAATGCTGCCATTTTATACTGCTGTCCCACCGAAATATCATTCCGTAGGCAAACATGACACCCCACTCAGTCACATTATACTGACACCGTCCTTGTTCTATCCTCTTAATACTGAGCGTAAGCGAGGAAGCAACAAGTTCCATTTTCCAAGTCTTTGGTATGACCCGGCCAGGGATTGAACCCAGTACCTAGCGCTTACGAATATCAACAGCTTATTTATTCTACTTACGTTATACTAACTTAAAACCTAAAAAGTTTGAGATCAAGTAAGCGTATCATGCTATAATAAATGATCTCGATAATGAAAACGAGGAACGGTGAACGCAACAGTACAATCCACACTGGTGGTTCCCACAGTATACGCCATGGTTCTTTCATAATGTGAGAGCGGTACGTTTGATGATACCAGCATAGTGCAACCGGTTTCCTCATGACCCATTAGTTTCCACATCCGCTGTACTTATACCAAGTTCCCTGCAAATTTTTGTCTTGTTTGGAAATTCGGAAATTATCGAAAAACGATAAAATATACAAAACGACAATATAATTCCAAATCCTATAACTAGGCTATGAATGATCATATTCTGATCAATGAAATATGCTCATATTCAGTATGATTTCAAATTGCCTAATATTTGTGTTGCGCATAATTAATGCATCGTTATTGCGCATGTTTTATTTCAACTTCGGTTGATGTTTTTATGCGGCAAATAGCAACCAGCGACTTGGCCGGCGGAATCGTAGATTGAACATCTAAAGGACAGGCCGTGATATTGGCTGCAGGCTAGGAGTGAGTGAGTAGGATTTAACGTTGTTTTCAACATTGTTTCAGTCATATCAAGACGGTGCCTACATGTGCCAGAACACGAGAGTATCCACAGTTCCTATTATTCTGGACATTGATCAGCCCAGTCAGTACAGCACCCGGTCACCCATCCACTGCAGGCTAGGATATCTTATGGTGATTTATAAGTAGATGTATTTATATCTAATTGATGTGATAACTCTGAAGTACGATTGTAAATGATAACAGTAATTGTTGAAAATTGGAATAGGCCTTTACTAAATCATTATGGCAGTGAGCTGAAATATGTTCAGGTACGTGATCTTATTGTTTGATTCGCCACATCTGGGACATGCGAGTGGCTTTCACCGCTGTCATAGTTTCGCTTCAGAACCCAGTTGCAGTTTTGATTAACCAGTATCGCTCGCGCGCACATCGATTGCGCAGCTTCCTTTGGGCATATCCTGTTTCTACTTTATATTTAAGTTTGTTCGTGTACTTTATATTTACGTTACATTTAACGTTTTAACTTCCTATCGTTATTTATGGTTAAAAAAATATTTATAAAAATAAAAAAAAAAAAAACTTTATATATAGGCCCTATTTATTTCGTTTTATATATATATTTACAAAGGTTTTAACTATATATGTGTTTGGCAATATTTTCACAAACGGCGACTTTATATTTTGGTTTTAACTCTATATATTTGTAGTTGACAATATTGTCACAAACGGCGACTTTATATTTTGGTTTTAACTCTATATATTTGTCGTTGACAATATTGTCACAAACGGCGCCTCATAGACGAGTGACAGTGACAGCATCTACCGGAGTGCTAGCGTAGCATCGCCGTCATCTCTGCGACAATGGCCACAGCTGGAAGTCTACGTCCAGACATCCTCCGTAGCGAAGAGGTTCGCGCTAGTAAAATTCGATTGTGCTTAAATAAACGCAGAGAAATCGGTTTTAAAGTATTTCTTTTCCCCTGAACATTTCTCATCGCGACTGTTACAGGATCCTTGGTAGTCTGGTTATTTCACTCAGCTCACATGGGTTCAATCTGATTAAAATGAGATCTACAAAACACCGCTCGCCATCTTGCTTGTCGCTTAGATTTATTTTATAAATCTGGTTTCAATCAGATTGAGATGGTTCTACATCTCGAATGTAATCACACCGTAAGTATCGAGGTCATTGCAGCACGAATTCATACACAGATTTTGAACTACAAGATACGCGATCTGGTAAGGTCGAGCGAGCACATACGTGTGTGAGTCATAGGCGAACGTAATTATTTACCCGCATCTGTTATTCTACAGTCTGACTCCGTCTATCTGTAACAGCGCTGAATGATTGATGTTTAACCCCCTCCGGTCATTTCAGTAAGCAAGCCCTCAGTATGAGGGTTTTACATACAGCCAATGATGTAGTTAAACTGTAGTACTCTCTGTTAAATGAAGATATTAACAGACAGTGTCTGCGTACTGTTCCACCTTTCTCCCCTTCAGTGACTGGTCATGCTACCCCGCAATTTTAAACTAAGACGAGCATTTTCATTGGATCACTATTTATAGGAGCCACCCCAATCTTCATACACAACCACCTGACTGTCTCAGATGACTGATTGACAGCGCGGCCTCGTTTTCGATTGACAGTCTGTCCCTTCGTCTGTTCACATTCGAAGGACCTTGAAGGGTTATAGGTAGGTAGGCTCTCCAAAATCTTACAACAGTTGAAGTTCCCGATGGGGCAGAAGCCTATTGTGAATGACTGATCTTGACCTAGTTTAAATAGATCAAAGTCTAGTTTTTGCGATATGTTTTGAAGGTCATTCACTGTTTATTATGTTATATCTTGAGGAATTATAGCCAGCCTTCCTTAATTAATAATTGATATGCATCTGAGGATGTTCTAGAAATAAGTTGAAGATGATTGACCTATCCTTCCAAGGTCAGATTCTATTTGTTACGATAGTTCAAGGATTTACCTACACTGTCTACATTCATACTAATAATGGACAAGAGGGCTGTCGAATATGACTGATCTTGAAATGTTTTCTTCACGTCAAATTCATGTCTCACATGCGTTTAAGTAAGAACAGATCTCTTTTCCATGATCAAAATGGCTGTACATGATTCAGAATAAAGAGCAATATACGAAAGCATTATTTTAATTGTTATACCTTTAGAAATTCGGTAAAGCTCCAACAGAACTCCAGTGCAAACATATTCCCATCTGAACTGATGTGGGAGTTACATGTACAGTCCTCTCAAATAGATTACATATCTGTTGGCCTGGTTGTGGAAGTTCTATAAATATATTCGCTGTAATAAGTGATCATTGACACCCGAACATTGCAGTTAATATAGGGTTACATTACATACCGTAATCAGCATACATTGGCATGTAGCACATACATGTACACATATCTTACGTACAGTTCTGCATGTGTTACCTCTGAGAGCTGTAAATCATATAGCCAGAGATATACATCAATCTGCGTCTTCAGGAAATATAATACCACCCAAAATCACTAAAGTATGCCAAGATATAGCATATTTTCGGTTGTATCGTCCAGTGAACATAATCGAAACATCCCAAGATCGGCTTTTCTTGAAACTCAACTAATTAGATAAAGGACCCGACATTAATTTACCTCGAATGCTGAATGATCCAGAGTTACGCAACGCTGTACCAAACTGTTTTAAATTCACAGAAACCGTCTTGCATTTCATATAAGTATACTGAATCTATAGCCACCAAAATATTCAATTACTCTAATGCTGCTAGGAGTTTGACTGGAACTTGTACACGTCGGGAGGCTATTTGTGACTGGTAACCTTGATGTAGTAGTGAGTGATAAGGACCTAAGATTACTCCTGAGGAAGGGACCTAGATATAGAGAGCCGAGAAGAATAAATCTGAAGGCAGACCAGAAGATAGTCATATCTGCATTGAAACAGTACGTTATTGATTGGTCTAAGAGAGAACAATTTGAACCTACAGCACTTGCTGATTGGTTGGAACTCACCATGAGCAAGGTCTTTGAAACTATCCGCCATATTGACAGAAGTACTCTTCCCCAAGCATATCAAGTACCGAGAAACCTCAACTCGCAAGAAGTCCTAGCAAATCTCCAGAGTAAATTCGTCATAGTCCCAGCAGACAAAGCTTCAAATAATATAATATTCATATGTAAATATTACTATTACCAGGTGCTGGTTAAAAAATTGAGTGTAAACATATCACCATCAAATACGTCTAGTTACTCTCAAAACTGCATTTACTCTGGAAGATTTATTTAACAATTACAAAACCTTTCTCAGGCAAAGAGATATTTGTCTTCTAACCAATAATAACGACATATCAAAAGTATACTTGACTCCCAAAATGCAAAAATCACCATACAAAGCTGAATTCATAGCTGGTTCTAGACGCTGCACCACCAAGCTTCTTTCAACCCTATTGACGAGGGCCCTTTAGGAGGTATAAGCATTTTGGGAAGGTATTGCGCCACTATTTCTAAAAACTCCGGCGTTAAATGTATGTGGATATTGAAAAACCCAAAATGACTTACAGAAGAGCTTGATGCTAAAGGCCACAAAACGTACAGACATCTATCCACATGGGATTTCTCGACTCTCTATACTACAATCCCTCATCAGGACCTTATTGACCGTCTAAGTTCATTAATAGTATCTGTGTTCAAGAAAACGGATCGTAGATATATTAATGTTGGAAGCCATAAAGCATTCTTTAGTTCTACTACATACAAGAGATACCATTCCTTGGATGTTTCTTTGTTTATAGAGTTGCTTGAATTTCTCATTAAAAATATCTATATGCAATTTGGCAACACGATATATCAACAGCATATATAGGTATTCCAATGGGTACTAATTGTGCAACTCTGTTTGCTGACTTATATAGACGATCTTCTCGCTATGGATAATCGCTATATAAATGATGCAGTGAAGGATATATATCCACCTTCACTGGATTTGAAGGAAAGTACAGGCACATCATATTTAGACCTATATCTCTATAAAAATGAAGTGGGCCTTCTCTCTCGTCGACTTCATGACAAAAGAGATGATTACAATTTCGACATGGTAAACTATCCCTTTCTGGACAGTAATATTCCAGTGGGAATTGCATATGGCGTATGCATATCTCGCCTGGTAGCAATTGCTAGATCCTGTGCCAAATGCGACGATTTCAATCAGCGTCACAAAACATTGTTGCAGAATCTTATAAAACATGGCTATACCACCAAGCGCTTCCACTCAGTTTCTCAAATTTGGCGAGACATATCGCATGCTGATAGCAAAATACGAGCGTAGCGTGCAAGATCTATGGCGTTACGTTTTTTGACTTGAGTCTAATTCCGCTTAACCCGGGGCTAGGAGCCGTCTGAACCCATGTAATTCAAGACCCTCATGGTGCTCATATGAACAGTCACAAACAAAGCGTGACTGAGCTACACCATTCTCTAGATGACGGCTCACAACGAATATTATGGATTAAGAATACTGATCAGCGATAAAGATTTGATATTTCTGGAACATCATGATGTCTTGCCGGCATCATTGAAAACTGTTGACCACTGCTCTCTTGCAGGAAACTAGCCTATGTTTATGTATACTATGATTGTCTTTTTGAACTTGGTGCTAATACTGTTATATGGAATATGGAGTATGTCTTTGGATTATGGACGCGGATATTCTTTAATGGACGACGGCTGAATTGTGAATGACAGACCAGACGATTGTATTGTAATACCATTTAGTAAAATATAATCTGATAACTAGATATAACTTCTCATTACAATAAATACTCTGAAGAATCTGAATTTAAAATATCAATGATGGTTTTATGAGACATTTTCCAATATTGGAGGCATTGAAATAGCATTACAATCCAGCAAATCAACAAGAATATTAATTGATTTCCGTCCTGGCCCGAGAGGTATTGGAGCGCATTGGGCTATTTTCATTGTCTTTCATCATTGTTATGTGACGGGGAACTTGCACAAAATTAAGTGTGATTGTCACATCCTGTTTGTCGATTTTGATCCCGTTAACCAGTTGGCTGACAGAACTAGCACTTCTGGCTCCATCCTCGCTAAAACCAGGGGTATCTCTAACCTAGATATAGCCCCTGGTACGCTTGGGCATTGTATCGCGATCAACGACAAACAGCGGCATCCTGCACACATTGACCAATCAGATCACTTGACCGTGACAACAGATTCGAAAACACCATAGCTTGTGCGATACCCAGTGGCAGAAGAACATGCACCTTTTCAACAACCATGAACATTAATAAATATAAGGAAACATAGTTTAAAACAAAATCTATTTGAAGAGAAAATAAACCCATTCATCTCCATCAAACATCCAACAAGCCAGGCAATTGTAGCAAACACCGAAGCTTTAAAGGCGGTCCGCGATGTCAGTGTATCCGACCTCACCTTCCCACTGAAGGACTTGAATTGGGTTGAAACGCACGGATTTCTATAAAATTTCACTGGCCTATCCATTAATATTTTATTGTTATGCGTGCTTGGATTAAATATTTTACATTCGGTATCAGCGAATAGTTTAGCAGCGAAAGTAAAACTCAAACGTATTTTACCATCAGCGCAGTTTTTCTAGGTCACGTAACTGGAGTGTGGGCGGAACGCGGTTTACTATGCAAGTTGGTCAAGGGTCCACCTTTCGCTCACAAATAGAAACCTTGACGTGGTGAAGATGTTCTGGCTCATGCAGTGCCTATATTGTGCAAAGTCTTCGATTGGGTTATCATAATGTATGACCCAGACGGATTCTGACGAGTGCATGTCTGTGTTCTATTTTTGTGTACACCCAACTGTTACATAATGGAGCCATGTGTAACATGTCACTTAACAAATAGAGACAACATGAAAGGATACATGGTAGCTCCGAGTAATTAACAAAGTCAAGGCAATATAATGAAGTATGTTGATGTGAAACAAACATGAGTTTACAGGGCCATTTCGTCATTGGTGAGTCAGTTCACTGGTTTTCATTTTCATATTTTCGTTGTGTTAATCTAACAGAATGCTGGTATCATCGGAACCGTTAATTCGTCGCTTCTCTCCTTTAGAAAGAAGCCCATATCTTCTTCGAACGGTGATTTGCCCTTTTTTACCCTCCCCTAGAGATAGCAAGAGATACTATCGAGTTAACCAAATTTAATTTGTTACCAATTGTTAACTTGTGTTGGTAACCTGTCAATCATTGTATTATCCGTTTTCCTGCACAAGCCGATTTCTCCGTTCCGATTCGAAGTAGCTATAGAGCGGACCACCTAAAGCAGTCAAATTCCGAGGCGTAAATTTCATCTACAAGGTTCATTCTATAGTTACGTCGTCCCTCCTAAATATGGCGGTAGGCGTGACCAGATACGTAGGACAGCCAATCAGTAACCCGGCCATACGACCCATTTCGAAATTCAAATACATTCGCGGTCAGTCACTATTCTTGTTTATTTATAAATTCATTTGAACAGAACCGGTGAGCTGATATATCAAGGTTAATTGGAAGTCTGAACGGGGAAGTCGTTTTGTGTATGAAGATTTGTGTTATCCAACATAATATTCTATCTGGTATATAATTCATTGTTTCTTCTTTCTATTTACAGCCTTCGACTGATCCTCGGGTATCGCTCAGGATGGTGTTAGCTGTCTGATAAATCTTGCCATCTGTATCAGTTCTGTATTTGCTGGTATATTCTATCCGATCTCAAGACAAAGATGGCGACTTCGAGTCAACACAAAAACGTAACGGACCCCCTGTACCATTACGAAACTCACTTCCCTGAAAAAATAGCCCAGTTACAGATTAATCCTGAATATCCGCAGCCATTCCGACGACAGAAGATTAGGCGATCTCGCACGAGTCTAAGATACAAAACTCAGCCTGTGACATTTGATGAAATTCAGGAAGTAGACGAGGAAAGCCTCGAAGAGAAGAAAGAAGGTCTCAAAAATCAGTTCCAGGCGTTTTC
>JAVTVY010011356.1:0-58649 GCA_036873755.1 Hanleya hanleyi
GTGACTTTCAATGTTAATCTCATGCAGGTATGGGAAAGGGGGCTTGAAGATATCTTTGAACGCCACTATGAGATTCGCCCCCGTTTTCGTCCGGATGGGTACCACCCACGCATACTTCGATAGGATATCGATGCACGTCAAGATATACTGATTCCCATCGTTGTGTTTGGCAAAGGCGCTCATATCGACCAAATCCGCTTGCCACTGGGCATCTATTCCTCCCACGATGACCCGGTTCCGTAGAAATGGCGACGGACAGATCGATGTAACTATTTTGGGAGTAGCTAATTACGAATCCGGGATGAAATTTTACATAAAGCGCGTTAAATTAGGATCTGTCTATTGACGCCTGGGTTAAATTGATTTTTAATGAATTTAATTATTTAATAATTAAGGTAAAATTTATTTTCAAAATCTGACCTCGGATTCGTGATCTGCGTTATCCATATTACTTTATGACGAAGTTTAGAGTAATTCGGAAAAGTGGAATTGGGTGCTGCCCATTGAAGCCTGGGTTAAATTGATTTCTAATAAAATTAATTATTTAATAATTAAGATAAAATAGATTTTACAATCTGACCTCGGATTCGTCATCTACGTCCTCGACAATACTTTAGGACGAAGTTTAATGTAGTTCGGAACAGTGGAATTGGGTCTGTCCATTGAAGCCTGGGTTACATTGATTTTTTACATGCAAATTCTACATGTAACGCCGACCCCTAGCATGTTGTGACCGCGAGTTTGCGACACCCATTGCACACAAATATGGGTCGCACCTCTATGGATAGCTGAGACATTGAAGTTGTGCACAGAGGTATGGGTTTATGTTTTCCAACTCAAATCTCGCAAGCCAGGGTCAAAATGTAAATGTCATATCGGTGCACAAAGGGGAGCCGATAATAGAATTAACAGCCTGATTGTTGCGGAGTGTCCTTGGTCACCCTTATTTTGTATCCAAGCGTGCGATACACCAAATGAAAGCCCATCGCTTAGTCTTTTATTTAATATTTTTCTTGATGTTCAACAATGTTGACCAGCAGAAGACTGTCCATTTTTCTACATGGGGTATATTTAGCAATACAGTGACAAATTCTACATGTAACGCCGACCCCTAGCATGTTGTGACCGCGAGTTTGTGACACCCATTGCACACACAAATATGGGTCGCACCTCTATGGATAGCTGAGGAAATGTAGTTGTGCATAGAGGTACGGGTTTATGTTTTCCAATTAAAATCTCGCAAGCCAAGGTCAAAAGTTAATTTTTGAACTCATTTTGGCACTTTTTCGGTCGAAATTTTTTGGGTCACCGATTCCTTTCAAATTTGGTGAGCTGATAGTACTCACCTAGCTGATTACGAATCTGCAATCAGAATTGACGTTTAAAAGAATTTTTGAAATACTGAAAATTTGCCATCTACCTTGGGGCTGAAATGGTCTGAAAAATTCGACCTTCACCGATTGACCTCAAACTTCGCACTAAAGTATACTGGAGGTCGTAGGTCACGAATATGAGGTCAGATTTGACCTTGACCTTGACCTTGATATTACAATGGCGATTCGAAAATTTGGGTATGACTTTGACCTTGGCGCAAGGTAACAAGATATTGTCAGACGACCTTGACCTTTTGATATGTCATGACCCCATGACCTCTGCGTTGACCCATGACATCGAACTTGACCTTTGATCTTGGGTTTAAAAATGCGATGGTACAATTGGAATGCACTATCGCAAATTTTACCTTGAGGTCAGAGGTCAAGGTCAAGGTCATGGGTCAACTCAAAGGTCACGGGGTCATCACATATCAAAAGGTCAAGGTCATCCGACATTATCTTGTGACCTTGCGCTAAGGTCAAAGTCATACCCAAATGTTCAAATCGAGATTTTGATATGAAGGTCAACGTCAAGGTCAAAACTGACCTCAGATTCGTGACCTCTGATCCCGATATAGGTTTAGGGCAAAATTTGAGGTCAATCGGTGACAGCAAAAATTCTGACCAAAATTTGAGGTCACGAATATGAGGTCAGATTTGACCTTGACCTTGCGCTTCATATTAAAATCTCGATTAGAAAATTTGGGTAAGACTTTGACCTTAGCGCAAGGTCACAAGATATTGTCGGACGACCTTGAGCTTTTCATATGTGGCGACCCCGTGACCTCTGAGTTGACTAATGACCTTGACCTTGACCTCTGGCCTCAAGGTAAAATTTGCGATAATGCATTCCGATTGTACTATCGCATTTTTAAACCCAAGGTCAAAGGTCAAGTTCCATGTCATGGGTCAACTCAGAGGTCACGGGGTCGTTACATATGAAAAGGTCAAGGTCGTCCGACAATATCTTGTGACCTTGCGCTAAGGTCAAAGTCATACCCAAATTTTCGAATCGCCATTTTAATATGAAGCTCAAGGTCAAGGTCAAATCTGACCTCATATTCGTGACCTACGACCTCCAGTATACTTTAGTGCGAAGTTTGAGGTCAATCGGTGAAGGTCGAATTTTTCAGACCATTTCAGCCCCAAGGTAGATGGCAAATTTTCAGTATTTCAAAAATTCTTTTAAAAAGAACTTAGAGACCTACGTCAATTCTGATTGCAGATTCGTAATTAGCTAGGTGAGTACTATCAGTTCACCAAATTTGAAAGGAATCGGTGACCCAAAAAAATTTCGACCGAAAAAGTACCAAAATGAGTTCAAAAATTAACTTTTGACCTTGGCTTGCGAGATTTTAATTGGAAAACATAAACCCGTACCTCTATGCACAACTACATTTCCTCAGCTATCCATAGAGGTGCGACCCATATTTGTGTGTGCAATGGGTGTCGCAAACTCGCGGTCACAACATGCTAGGGGTCGGCGTTACATGTAGAATTTGTCACTGTATTGCTAAATATACCCCATGTAGAAAAATGGACAGTCTTCTGCTGGTCAACATTGTTGAACATCAAGAAAAATATTAAATAAAAGACTAAGCGATGGGCTTTCATTTGGTGTATCGCACGCTTGGATACAAAATAAGGGTGACCAAGAACACTCCGCAACAATCAGGCTGTTAATTCTATTATCGGTTCCCCTTTGTGCACCGATAAGACATTTACATTTTGACCCTGGCTTGCGAGATTTGAGTTGGAAAACATAAACCCATACCTCTGTGCACAACTTCACTGTCTCAGCTATCCATAGAGGTGCGACCCATATTTGTGTGTGCAATGGGTGTCGCAAACTCGCGGTCACAACATGCTAGGGGTCGGCGTTACATGTAGAATTTGCATGTAAAAAATCAATGTAACCCAGGCTTCAATGGACAGACCCAATTCCACTGTTCCGAACTACATTAAACTTCGTCCTAAAGTATTGTCGAGGACGTAGATGACGAATCCGAGGTCAGATTGTAAAATCTATTTTATCTTAATTATTAAATAATTAATTTTATTAGAAATCAATTTAACCCAGGCTTCAATGGGCAGCACCCAATTCCACTTTTCCGAATTACTCTAAACTTCGTCATAAAGTAATATGGATAACGCAGATCACGAATCCGAGGTCAGATTTTGAAAATAAATTTTACCTTAATTATTAAATAATTAAATTCATTAAAAATCAATTTAACCCAGGCGTCAATAGACAGATCCTAATTTAACGCGCTTTATGTAAAATTTCATCCCGGATTCGTAATTAACTACCCCCAAAATAGTTACATCGATCTGTCCGTCGCCATTTTCTACGGAACCGGGTCATCGTGGGAGGAATAGATGCCCAGTGGCAAGCGGATTTGGTCGATATGAGCGCCTTTGCCAAACACAACGATGGGAATCAGTATATCTTGACGTGCATCGATATCCTATCGAAGTATGCGTGGGTGGTACCCATCCGTACGAAAACGGGGGCGAATCTCATAGTGGCGTTCAAAGATATCTTCAAGCCCCCTTTCCCATACCTGCATGAGATTAACATTGGAAGTCACTGGGGTCTTAGGTAGGGGCAGATAACTCTTGCTAGGCCGCCAGGTGACCGGAAGCGACGTCACAGGAAGTGACCCGGATGTTACCGGATGCCACGTGACCGGATGTGACCTTTGACCCGGATGTCACCGGATGTGACGCCATAATGACGCCATCGTGAAGTCACAGGAAGTGACCCGGTTGTCACGTGACCGGATGTGACCTTTGATCCGGATGTCACCGAATGTGACGTCATAGTGACGCCATCGTGACGTCACCTGCACATCAGCCTCACTCCTCAGCTTCAAAAATGCTAATGAATTTGCCGTCTTTCTCTTACTCAAGTCACGTGGATTTCCCCCGCGGAGGAAATTAATTATATCCGCGGAGGAAATATTATATCCGCGGAGGAAATATTATATCCGCGGAGGAAATGATTATATCCGCAGAGGAAATATTATATCCGCGGAGAATATATTATATCCGCGGAGGAAATGATTATATCCGCAGAGGAAATATTATATCCGCGGAGAAAATATTACATCCGCGGAGAAAATATTATATCCGCGGAGGAAATGATTATATCCGCGGAGGAAATATTATATACGCGGAGCAAATATTATATCCGCGGAGGAAATATTATATCCGCGGAGGAAATGATTATATCCGCGGAGGAAATATTATATCCGCGGAGGAAATATTATATCCGCGGAGGAAATGATTATGTCCGCGGAGGTAATATTATATCCGCGGAGGAAATATTATATCCGCGGAGGAAATGATTATATCCGCGGAGGAAATATTATATACGCGGAGGAAATATTATATACGCGGAGGAAATGATTATATCCGCGGAGGAAATATTATATACGCGGAGGAAATGATTATATCCGCGGAGGAAATATTATATACGCGGAGGAAATGATTATATCCGCGGAGGAAATATTATATCCGCGGTGAAAATATTATATCCGCGGAGGAAATGATTATATCCGCGAAGGAAATATTATATCCGCGGAGGAAATATTATATCCGCGGAGGAAATATTATATCCGCGGAGGAAATGATTATATCCGCGGAGGAAATGATTATATCCGCGGAGGAAATATTATATCCGCGGATATTATTAGTACTTCATACCACTTATAATACTACCTCCAGCTTATCTCAATAGTAGTGGGGTGGAAATGATGTCATTCTGCGCATGCGCAGTAGAAAAAGGGTATTTTAATGGACGTTTTGGGGCCGAGACGGACCCATGTTGGGCGTACTGGGCTGTGGTAGGTGTCATCGTGAAGCTCTTGTGGAGGAGCGTCCAACTGGGCTAATGTGTCGTGCGTTTTCAACATTCTGCGCATGCGCAGACAGGGAATGCTGGGAAAATGGGCACTGAGAGGAACGTTTTGGGGTCGAGGTGGACCAATAGTGGTCCGATTGGGCATCAGTTTGATCCATTCAATTGGATGGATTGTAAGGTGGAACTGATGTCATTCTGCGCATGCGCAGAAAAAAAAAGGTTATATGAATAGACGTTTTGGGGTCGCGATGGATCAATAGTGGAGCGATTGGGCCATAAGAGGTGCATCGAGAAGCTCTCCTGGGGAACCATCCGACCGGGTTACTGTGTCGTCCGGTTTCAACATTCTGCGCATGCATGGTCTAGCCGTAGTAT
Source organism: Hanleya hanleyi (assembly GCA_036873755.1). Lineage (NCBI taxonomy): Eukaryota > Metazoa > Mollusca > Polyplacophora > Lepidopleurida > Hanleyidae > Hanleya > Hanleya hanleyi. The sequence continues at coordinate 5,614 of JAVTVY010011356.1, forward strand.
AGAAAGTATAATATGTGATTGTGGGACCATCCCTAGTCTTAATAGGCCGTGTAGGGTGTCAGCTTGAAGCTCTCGTGATGTAGACCACGACTCGAGGGATGTACACGTCATCTGTGACGTCATTGGTGACGTCATCAGTAAGAGTGGTAGCGAGCGCGGCCATACTGGTGGGTGTGAAGGTCGGTGTTTGTGGTGGAGAAGGACCATCCGTGGTCCAAATGGCCAGTAACGCTTGCCCAACGCCCGGTGTTGGTGGTAGTGCCTGTACATATAGGGATTTACACGTTACACGTGTCCCTCATCAGTTCGGAATGACAAATGGTATGGTTTTTGTTGGAAGTCATGGCGGGTGTCCATTGTGAGTGCGTATGTGTATATACTGTGTGTGAACATTGAGCTTAGTTACCCGTCTCTCTTTTGGAAGACATAGAGGCTCTGAAAAGAGCCGTTCTTTTCTGTCGCTGTAAGACAGAACTGTCATTGCCACAGCATCAGGTTCAATAGGGCAAAGACCATTGTGAGGACAAAGAGCCGTCGCTGGTTCCAGCATGAGTGCTCGTGGGCATCAAGAATGGCTGTCATAGTCCAGTAGTAGAGAGTGATAGCACACCTTTCCATCGAGCCGACCCTGTCGAGGACCGCTTCTGTGAGCTCTTCCAGGATCTGGCATCGCCCCTCGTTGTCGTCGCCATCTCCAAACATGGACCGAACCACTGCTCGGTAACCCATGAGTGAATTAACCACGATCGCATGCTGTAAAATGCTAGTCGCATAGGGATGGGTCTCCGTCTTGGCTCTGCAACAGTAGGAATGGGGGCATGGGGTCCAGAGAGACGTGCTTTATAGACGAAGTCACACATGCGCAGGTCGGGAATTGTGAGAAAAGAGCTCTTGGGTGAACTTAACGCTCTAGCATAACGCATTGACGCCATGATGTAGACAGATGAGAGAACAACAACAACAACAAGGATGACAGGTCAATCATGTTATTATCCCCACCAGCACATTACACCCACGCTGGGGGAGCCGCGTTGGGTATGTTTAGAATTCTCGTAAGCTCTCGTCCAATCAGAAGCCGTCGTTTGAGAAAGTTCAATCTTCGGTCAGGGTCGCTCTTGGCCTAAGCGTCTTCGAGCAGTCCAGGATACCGTTGAGGCAGCATGTTTTGAAATAGTTGTTTGCGCATTCTGCTTATTTTCCAGGGCCTTGGCGGGTAGTAACCCCATATCCTCTTTCAAGTGACATTATATGCTAGAGAGTTAAGGTCACCCAAGAGCTTGGTCTTCATGTTGGACCTGTGCGTGGGATCGCCTTTCATTTCAAGCGGCATCAGGCTATACCGTTCATAGATAGCCATGGCTATTTTCCCGATGTTAGGGCGCATTTGGATGTACGCATGAATGGGTTGAGAGCTTGGAGCTTTCGGAGCTGTTGGAGCTCGGAGCTCTTGCGTTAAGACGGGCGTTTGGCACGCCTCAATCTCGGAGCTCCGAGCGGAGCTCTGGAACTCTCGGAGCTCTTGGAGTCTGAGCTCGGAGCTCTTAGCTAGAAAGTGACGCCATCGTACGCATGCGCACACACCTGTGATGCACCTGCACCCTGGTATACTCTATGCTCTATGGATATTGGGAAATATGTCATATATGTCAGCATTTTGGAAGCCATAGGTGATTGAGGTAACCAATAAATTCAACGCTTTATATTTTAGAGAGACGGGCATATTTTAACCCTATCTGGCCTGGGCGATTTGAGGTGTATCGCAGCCTGGGGGGGGGGGGGCGGAAGTGCCCTCCCCTATATATTTTCGTTATCGCTAAGGCTAGGGGGCTAAACTTTACCACACTGTATCATTGGGTCAAGCTCTACAAGAAAATGTAAAAAAATCCAAGATGGCCGCCTTGATGACGTTACTGTGACGTCATTTTCAAAAAGAGCATTTTTGGACCATTTTTTGATCAGAATTTTCGAATTTTTTATTTTTGCTTTTTCTTCGCAATAGCTGCATGATAAATTAGTAAATAATGATCTGATATGAAATAAAATAGATTTTACCCACTTTTCCATACAAAAAAGCAAAAATTTTGAAGAAATATGACGAAAACATCACTTTTCTGGTACCCCACATGGCCGCCATTTTGAATTTACCCATGATCCTCTGCTCGGGGGGTCATGCAAATAGGCTAAAAATGACCCCAATATGATAATCTAAAAAGTGAAGAAGTTTCAGCTCTCAATTTTTTGTCGTTCAGTAGATAGGAACAAAAAACCAACAGGGGGCGGAAAGTGCTCCCCCCCCCCAGGCCAGGTAGGGTTAAAGGGTCAACACCAGCCATCTTGAATAATTTTTCCTGTTATTCTTGTTTGTTTTCGCCAAATTGTTGTGTGACGTATGTACTGATTGAATTTGTCCCAAATTTATAGTCAAATATATCACAATCAGTGATCGAGATCATCCATGCGACAATTCAGCATGACATAATAACCAGGAAATGCCTCATGGCGGCCATCTTGGATATTTCGATTTCCCCAAGGATGCCAAGGTGGCATCATCCGGTTTCGTGATCAGCGCATCGAAAAGATATAGAAACCATCAAAAAACATTAGGTGGACTGTATTTCCAGGTTTTTCGATCGGCTCCCGGACTATAACTTGAATTTTCGAATCGGACCAAAAAAGGTATCTTGCACAACTAGGCCCCATGTGGGACCTGTGTACCAAATTTCAGAAAGATCCATGAAATATTTCCTGAGAATTCACGATAACAATGTTTCAAGGGGAAATTCAAGATGGCCGCCTTGTGGACATATTGGATTTTCGATTCGGACCGAAAAAGGTATCTTGCACAACTAAAGCCTAAGGGGAACCTGTATACCAAATTTGAGAAAGATCCATGCAGTACTTCCTGAGAAATGACGATAACAAAGTTTCATGGGAAAATCCAAGATGGCTGGAGAACCTGTGTACCAAATTTAACAAAGATCCATGTATTGCAGTAGTTCCTGAGAAATCGCAATAACAAAGTTTCATGGGGAAATCCAAGATGGCCACCTGTTGGACATATTGGATTTTGGAATCGAACCGAAAAAGGTATCTTGCATATCGAAACCCTAAGGGGAACCTGTGTACCAAATTTGAGAAAGATCCATGCAGTAGTTCCTGAGAAATGACGATAACAAAGTTTCATGGGGAAATCCAAGATGGCTGCCTGGTGGTCCCGATTCGGACCGAAAAGGTATCTTGCACAACTAGACCACAAGGGGAACCTGCAGTAGTTCCTGAGAAATGACGATAACAAAGTTTCATGGGGAAATCCAAGATGGCTGCCTGGTGGTCCCGATTCGGACCGAAAAGGTATCTTGCACAACTAGACCACAAGGGGAACCTGTGTACCAAATTTGAAAAAGATCCATGCAGTACTTCCTGAGAAATCGTGATAACAAGGTTTCATGGGAAAATCCAATATGGCCACAAGGCAGCCATCTTGGATTTCCGATTCGGACCGAAACAGATATCTTGCACAACTAGACCCTAAGGGGAACCTGTGTACCAAATTTGAGAAAGATCCATGCAGTACTTCCTGAGAAATGACGATAACAAAGTTTCATGGGAAAATCCAAGATGGCTGCCTGGTGGCCATATTGGATTTTCTAATCGGACCAGAAAAGGTATCTTGCACAACTAGACCCCAAGGGGAACCTGCGTACCAAATTTGAGAAAGATCCATGCAGTACTTCATGAGAAATGACGATAATGTTTCATGGAGAAATCCAAGATGGCTGCCTGGTGGCCATATTGGATTTTCGAATTGGACCAGAGAAGTTATCTTGCACAACTAGACCCCAAGGGGAACCTGTGTACCAAATTTGAGAAAGATCCATGCAGTAGTTCCTGAGAAATCGCGATAACAAGGTTTCATGGGGGAATCCAAGATGGCTGCCTGGTGGCCATATTGGATTTTCGAATCGGACCAGGAAAGGTATCTTGCACAGCTAGACTCCAAGGGGAACCTGTGTACCAAATTTGAGAAAGATCCATCAAGTAGTTCCTGAGAAATCGCGATAACAAAAATTGTTTACGGACGGACTGACGGACAGACGGACAACGGACCACGGATCTGGTGATGGTGGGCTAATAAAATACATTTGTATCTCATACATTTGGGTGAGATCTTATCTTTTTTTATTCAGTGAATATGCTGTACTCTACAGGGGAGGCAACTCTACCAGTGTATACAGACCCATAATGCCCTACCCACAATCATCCATGATGCATGCCTGGGTCCAAGAGTGTGGTTTTGTGAAACCCTTATGTCTCTCATCTCTGTCATTCACGGTAGAGTGCTCCACTTCTGGCTGTGCAGTCCATCAATGAGAGCTCGTCCACAACATGGACAAGTCCAAATTCATAGATGACCCCACCTGTGATCAGTCTCCCACACAACAAACACCCTTTCTCTACTACTCTCTGAGTGTGCATGCACATAATGACAACCAAGTTATTACTTTACTGAACAAGAGCTTCGTTTGGACGAGAAAGACCAGTATGGTCCATACCCAAGCCCTCCAACAACGGATCTTTCTGCTGAGTAGCAAATACGCATAATGACATCACCGATTAAAGTCACACAAGAGCCCTAAAACCACTTCAGTCGCACTCTACTTTGTGAGTCTGATCAATAAAACCCTACACCATACATTTGCTCCACAAAAGAAAATTCCTAGTGATGTTATGGATGTGAAGTTGGTCTTTCCAGATTTTTATCATGAAGTCACAGTAAAAAATCAAATCTCAACAGAGATTTGCCTGGGCCTCTTTGCCACTGTATATGGGCATAACCAATTGCTCCCGGAGTTGTCTTATATCTGAATATCTTTAGCTGATCCTCATGTCTGTAACTGTGTGGCTTGTCTGTCCATTTGAGCTGCCCAATCAGTAACTGAGATCAAGGCAACTTTTCTGCCCGGAGAGTTGGTGTTCTCGCACATCTCGCACACAGATTTCAATTGTCACTTTCTATATAGGCAAGTATTAGGAAATAGGAAAATCCTGGTATGCACTTCTGATCAGCCGACGTTAAGTACTCATACCAGGGATTAAAGCAGTCTAACGATATCTAAACAGACATGTGCCAGTGATTAATAGCCAGAAGACTTTCAATGAATTCAGGTATAGGATGAACCAAAAAATGATTATCCATTGCACATTTGAACTGTTTAAATGGGATGATATAGAGGTTTTAAAATGCATCTATCCACAACTTCACTGCTGACAATATTTTTTAATTTCTTCCTCTATTTCTTGCATGTTTTCAAGAACTTTTTCCAACTTTTGTTCGTCCATTTCAAATCTGACCACATCTGTGTCCTGTGAATAAAAAAGAAGTTAGAAATAGAAACAATAGTTTGCTAACATAATGAAATATTTTGAAGAAATGTTTGCTTAATATATATATAGAAATCAAACATTTCATCAAAATGTCTGATATTTTCAGTCATTTTAATCATGTGAGAAGGTTCTGAAATCCAATAGATAATACATGTAAGTTGAACATTACTTATTGCTAAAATAGCTAATGAGAAGTCATCAACTAAATGTACTTAATCTTAAGGATACGCACCCCCCATAAAGCAGTTTTGTACACCCCTTGATAATTTGTCTTTTGCAGCAATAAATTTCAACATAACAATCGTAAAATGCCTTCAAAAAATAAAAACATTATGTATTTATTTTATAAAGGCATATGTCCTGAGGAATTCACTTATGTAATTTATATAACTGTTCCTACAGTGCAGAAAATATTAGAAATTTAAAACAATGAAATGAAAACATTGAAATTTCTTGGAAACTGTTAACATATTTCAAATTTGATGGCATACCTTGATCAAAGACAACTAGAACTAGTAAACTACGTTTCAGTTTTTTGAATTTCTGCCTAGTTCTATTTTTATAGCATTTTAACTCAAACGAATTAACGAAAACCTATTACCTTACAACCTTCTACATTGAAATATTGAATAATTCAAAACTAAGCCGAACTTATAAAATGAGATGCCTTTGGCTAGATCACAATGTAATCAGGCATGCCAAATTTCACAAGCGTAACATGAATAGTTTTTGAGAAATATGAGTCGAAAACTTGAATTTTGGCAAAAAATGAAATGCTAGAAATCGGTCAAAAACCGTTCGGCGAAACATTTGATGGAATAATTCTAATATTTCTCAGAGAACCTAGTCACAAGTCTACTTATTCAAGCCTATCCAGCATATCTTTTGTACAAAAATATTCGTTATGTGGTGGTTTGAATCCGATTTCAACTTGGAAAAGTTGCTGAAACTTTTTAGTCTGGACATTTCTCCCACCGGTGATGATCGCCGCACGGTGGGTGTCTGAGCAGCCTACCTGCTATAAATTAGAGTAAAATACACACTTGTGCAGTCATCAACGCCTCAGAATATACAGTCGAGCAAAAGGTTAATCTGTTACCAGTGGGGTACCGGACAGTCCAATGTAATCTGTTTAACTTATTTTACGAAATGTCCAGACCTAAAATTCAACCACTTATTATTGGAATTTTGATTTCGTTTTTTCACCAAATACTAGACCGAATACTGAATAATGAAATAACAAAAAAAACACAACAAATTTTGACCCTCAGGGGGGTTACGTATCCTTAATTAGCTCTTCATGCCACTGAGAGATCTGAAATACACTTGGAACTACTTCAAGCCCAGTTAAAGTGATACCTTCGCTAATAATTTAAGTTACATATTACATATCACATCACCAACAAGTCCAGCAATTTGGCAGAGATTCATAGACAATTTTCAGGACCAATACTAGAACATGTATGAAGAGTTCTACATTTTTACCTGCGGCACGCAGGTCTACGGGAGGCTCGCGTTGTTGTTGTTCTTGTTGTTCTTGTGACTTTTTGAAATGCGCATGCGCTAAGAGAGTGTGATCTCTGCCACACTTTTCTTTTCCCCCTCCAATCTCACATGACAACACTGCATTCAAGCGCGTTTGAATTCATTTGCAACTATATTCGGTGGAATGAATTATTGCTTCGTTAATTTCCGGATTGGATTTATTATACATGAGAATAGTGTGAATAACGTCAAAGGACCTACGAAGTAGGGTAGGCATTAGGACTCCGACACGCACTGGACTCTTGGACCCCCAGTTGAAATCCTGCCAATATTAAGATGGGCACGGCTCAAGTTAGAATCACCAGTGATTTTGATCAAAAATCAACAGAAATTTTCATCAAAAGTAGGTCAGCTTGAAACATGCTGGCAACAGTCCCCTAATGCACCTTCATGCCCAGTGTGAATAACGTCACAGGACATAAGAAGTAGGGTAGGCATTAGGACTCCTACGCACGCTGAACTCGTGGACCCCAGTTGAAATCCTGCCTATATTAAGATAGGCACGGCTCAAGTTAGTTTCACCAGTGATTTTAATTAAAAATCAACAGAAATTTTCATCAAAAGTAGGTCAGCTCGAAACATGCTGGTGACAGTCCCCTAATGCACCTTCATGCCAAAAATCAAGGTTCTAATATCAACGGTAACACTCAGATATAACATATCTCTCAGATATAACATATATATAAATATTCATGTCCCTGTTCAATTGTTTCTTTGACTGGTGTTTGTACAACAAAATATTGAATCTTGAATGCTTATTTTGCCGACGAAAGGATTCAGATGGACTCACTCATTACCGGACAATTTCAAATGGTAGCCCACTTGGAAGAGACAGAAATGACTATGTAGTATTTAATGAGTTAGACACCCCTGTGCGCGAACAATACCTCGCAGTCGTGCAGTTATATTGTGCACTTCCGGTTACAAGCATGACATTTGGCAAATAGCTATTTTGAATGATTCTCTTTCGGAACACAGCCTCTCTATCCTCATTCTCGCAAGCCAGTGCCTTGATTCGCTGGTATTGATGTTCCCGTCCTCTTCCGCACTCACAATCCCTTTAGAATAGCATAAATCACTTCCGTAAATTCAATATCAGCAGACAATGCGCAGAAACATATTGCATTTGACATCATTCTCTCAAGTCAGAGCCCATTTCTGCTAGAATTTACTGGTTCTATACAAAATTCTATACGTTACTTTGTCAATCAGTTTTACGTATGGAATTACGTCATATATAGCAGATACTGGCCATAGAAACGATCTAGTTGACCTCGTGGCCAAAAGCTAGGGCCTCTGTTTTCCTGGAGGGGTTTTTGAGTTTGATTTTGATACATAGATACCTTTCACATTGACTTCGCACTTGAATCACCTTCGGAATGACTTAGTGACAAGCATATTCGCGAATTGAGTACAGGAAGATATCCATAGATACTGACTAGAAAGGTTTCTTGTTTGCAGAATTTGATTTTAAAGAAAAGAAATTCATAAAATTAGCAACCTTCGAAAAGGCTTGGCCGAAAATGTCAGATGAGATGATATTTCTTAAGAATGAAATAGTTAATCATTTATATAGAAGAAGCAAACCATGTCTTGGTATTGACTTGCTGCGTGGAAAATAGTGGCAAGGAATTTAGTTCGCAGATCATAACGAACGTAAATGCAGAAACTTAATTAATTATTTTAATCGAATATCAAGACTGTAACAGGCCTCAATTTGAATAGTGAAAAAGTGTCATTATGCCTCTTGGACAGTTCGATAAAGCCTCAAATCCCATTCCGTAGTTTCACAGATCGAGGTGATAGATCTGATACTAAATTTATTGAAAAATAACTTTGAAGGAAATATAAATTTTCCATTTTGATCGGCAAATTAAGCGAGAAGGGAGACTGAAGAGCGCAGATTTTCGCGCTATGACTAAATCCTCGAAATTTGTTTGGATTTCCAAATATTTGAAAGCCTTCTTGATTTGCAAAAAGTAACGACTGAACCGAATGTTTTGAAACTTGGCATACACGATACTTGTACCAAAATATTGCCAAAGCGATCATGGTGAGTTCGTCTGTCAAATCGTCGGACTTTGAATGGGGAAAGTGAATATATCTATATGGTATCAGAACTATTACGCAATCCCTACAATTGTGGGTTACAAGTTGAAAATTACTTCCCTCGGCATAAAAACACAGGCAGATTGGCGCTTTTTTCTACAATAACCACTACCTCCTCTGATATGTCTTTCACTGTATTATCACCACTGCCGCAGGTTTTGACTACAATGTAGTCATTTCTCACTTGTTGTGTATTACGCGAGCATGGGTCACTTGCGTTGGTGTGCCGCCCCTGCAATCGTGTTCAAAATATGTATTTCTTGGCTGGTATATTACTTTATAACAACGCCGGTATTCTCACTGTGTGCACATTTTTGCTACTAACTCGACAGAGAACCTCAGAATAATTTCTTGTAAGCAATTACGTATGGAACAGGGGAGATAATAATTTACGAGACACGACTTTGAGTGGGAATGAGTGGGAATTTCAAATCAATCATTAGCTAAACAGAAATCATATCATAACTTGGATGTTCTCCATATACTTACCACCATACCCTGTACAGCATGCGAAGATGACCCAACCCAGGCCGGCACCCCAGGCTGTCCTATGTAAGGCGGTATAGACGGCACTAGCTTCGACCGATAAAGGGGAACCATTGGAATTGCCATACAACCCATACAGAGTGGCCAGACAACAGACAGCCGCTGCACACCAGCCAAGCAGTACGGTGGACTGTCGAATGGTTAGGACATAGTTAAAACAAAACATAGAACAATATCCATGTTATGGAACTACATATACGTGGATTAAACCAACCAGGCCTGGGCTTTTTGGTACCTTTTCTTTCCCCATGAACCAGAGGATAGAAACTTAACCCACCATGTCATGTGTCAGACCCTGCCAGAAAAAGAAAGATGACCGCTATGATGACGTCGCAGTGACGTTAATTTTCCAGAAACCATTTTTGGTGGATGTTTCGGCAAGATTTTTCGATTTTGCTATTTATGTGATTTCTTAATAAAAACTGCATGATAACTGCATGTAAAAATTTGATGCGAAACAAAAAATCTTTGTCCATTTTTATCCGCAGAAAAGCAAAGTTTTAAAGAAAAATGAAGAAGACATCCCAGTTCTGATACACGCACATGCATAGCCTCCATTTTGAGGGGGTATGCAAACTGATCCAATATGATAAGCGACAAATTCACGGAGTATCAGACCTAAATTGTATGTATTTCCAGAGATAGGACAGTGTAGTAGCGGAACATCATGCACCTCCTTTTCCCCCAGGACTCGTGACTGTTGCAAAGTTAGACATGCTAAAAAAAAAATTGACGCTTCAGTGACGCAGACACATCTAAGAGAGCGCATGTATGTATGAGAGGCACATCTGTCCCTTATATCGCCTCTCCCACCTGCAATAACAATCACGCGCATTAAATAGTAATGCATAGAGAAAACTGAGCTGCGGCACATTTCAGGATACCGCGGGTCCCTGTTTCCAATGGAACTGTTAATCCAGAAAGTTAGGACATCTGGACCTTTTACACCTGACCCTGGCCGTAACCACCATGACATCACACTGGTTACACACTGGTCGAATCAGACGACTATGCTGCTAAGCTTGACCACTATTTGTACCACTGTCCCATTATCTGGCTCAGTGTGATGAACTACGCCGACATTGTGTGCGGTGGGAAAGGTGGGAGTGTGTGCGTGGATTGGAGGTTTAGGGAAGGCAGACCGGAAGAGCTTTGTCTCATATTGTGAAATACACGGAATCGACCAGGTTGATATCATATCATATGTGTACCATAAAGAAGAACATTAATACTACTTAGACGAGCTGGTATCGTGCATTCCCTATATGCAAAGATGATCAATATTCGGATGTTAAATCAATGACTGATAAAAAGATCTCGCTTTTGACAAATCTTCAAATGAGGTTTACAATGAGAAAAACGGGATCTCTTACTCTCCTGTTGGTAAAAATTTCAATATTTTAGAAGATTCCAAGAGGTTCCGCGAAAAAAATATTGGTGCTATCAATTTGTCATACCTCTCTTGCCCATACAAAACGTGGAACAACTTGGACTCAAAAGTGGATATTTTTCAAATAATGACAGGACGTACATGGTGTACATGGTGTAAAATATTACTCAAAAGACATTTTGAAGAATTGTTGTCAAAAGTTTAATCTCATCTACTGGAAATTGACAAACGTCTCAAACATGTTAAAATATCATTTGTGTATTCAAATATCGATATCCATTGAACCAAAACAGCTTGATTACTATGTGTGTGAATTTATTCCTCTCAGTGATTTGTTAACTTTGAAATATTCAAACTTTTCTCAAGAAAGAAGCAACAATATCCCGACTGGGAGGTTACTCACTGTGAACTAGGACAACGTGAGATGGGACATTTTGTGCATTTAACGTGATTTTGCTCGCGTTCGCTTTGATATGCCTTGTCTGAGCTGTCTAGACTAACGTGTCTTTGCTCACGTTGGATTCAGCAATCTATCGTCACTTTTCGAGCGCTCATTGAACAGCGAGCAAAGAACGTGGAGATCATCACGCTGTATCGAGCAGTCTTTGTTCACCTGTAATCCTCTTATAATCCCCTGAACGTTCTCTTCCGCACTGCTAGCGTTGTCAGCTTAAGCTGGCTAACGCATAAATTATCTTGCCCGTACAAGGTTCAAGCAACCTTCGCTGGGTTTAACTTATTAAATACCATATGCTCCCTCACTGTTATTCCCACGATCATGCGCTACTGTATGCTAAAGTCCCCATTCCGATGTAAGCTATTATGTAACTCTAACCTACAGACCATTTTACAAACACAACCTCTGCAAGCATTAAGCTGAATGTAATTATATTCTGGACGTTGAAAGTTTTGAAATTGTAATAATATTTATCCAACTTATTTTCTGTTGTACCTTTCTTTTCCATTTTCTGAATAACATTTTACATCTGCTGCTATGTAGTATTTGTCACATGGTTTCAATGAATCAGCATTAGACTGGATCAAACGTAATACGCGAATAATTAAACTCTGTTTAGTAAACGAAAATGCATAAACGAAAGTCCTCCTAATAGTGCATGCAGAGATTATAATTAGCAGGCATATGGTCCAAGAATACTTTCAAATATTACAAAAGACTAACCAGAGAAGTGTTATATTACAGTTACAACAAATGTAGTTTCCCAAACCTGTAATCAGGACATTTGGGCAAGCAACATTTCGGTATGCGGCATTTCGGTAAGCAACATTTCCGCACGCGATATTTCGGCACAAAATTAAATTCTTTTTTAACATATTTTAACATATGAATAGATCATTTTAAGGGTTATCAAGTTAAGGATTTTCGTAGTTACCCACGATTATCCGCGACAGTTCGATAACCTTATTTAGACATATTAAGGTTGGTTGATGAGGTTTTCAATAGTAATAAAATGACAACATGTCTTTCTAAACCAACTGCATATGTGAAATAAAGTTGCCGAAATGTCGCAGATATTCGCGACCAGAGAATCTACAACTTGCTAAAACCTAAAATGACATGTTTATATATTAAAGATATGTTAAAAAAAGATGTGAAAATCTTAAATTTTAGTATAATTTGGCCTGTAAAAAAGGTGCCGAAATGTCGCGTGCCGAAATGTCATACTCTCCGCTTTGTGTCGTAATGCCGCGTTCCGAAATGTCGCGAATATTCAGAAAGAACATGTCTGAAAGTGTTGCTAAATTCAATCCTCGTTGGAGAACGTTATGAAATGCAAAGATGAAATATCTCATTTGAATTCTGTTTATATATTGTAGCTTCGATTCCAGTATTAGTGGTTGCAGACTATGTTATATGAAGCTGAGATGTTTTTATCTGTAGGTTATATCATGGTGATAGCTCTAATTATCAGATCGTAAGTAGTAGTATAACAGCATATTCGACCCACTTGACCTACTTTTTTGGTGTCACGTGGAGGTCACGTGACCGTAGGTGTCAAGGCCGCTATAGGTCCGTCACGTGACCGGAAATGACCTTTGGGGGCATGTATTCCTCTGCGGTGATGCGGTCCGGCGATGATACGGTCGCGGGGAGAAGCCTCCGCGGACAGAAAGTAGTCCCGAGAATTCAAATACACGGGGAAGATTCTCAGGGAATGTCCGGGAATCTCCTGGAATGTCCGGCAATCTCCGGGTATGTCCGGTCATCTCCGGCCATCTCCGGGAGAATATAAGGGTCAATAAGCCTGTAATGCCGAAGCATCAATGGAATGCATGGAACAGGCTCCGCGACAATATCGCCAGAACTATGCCCAGCATAAATGGCAAGTGGGGAACGCTCGTCATAGCCATACAGTGGGAGAATGGAAAGGGTCCCAGCGGAACTAGAATCCGGTTTACTCTCTTCAAAAGAAGACACGTTATGCACTACACCATACAAATCAAGGTTGAAAATATCCTTATATATCTACCAGAGGGCAGATCACTATACCGCTAGGGTGGATAGGCCCATACTGGCTCAGTGGACAATGTTTAGCCTAATGGGAAACCCACACATGCTCATTTGCGGTATGGGTTGTGGGATCTCATCTCATTAGAACACGATGGGCGTGGTCTCGTAGCTAGGCGGTGAACGTTTTTGAAAAAGTCAAAGTGCGCATGCGCACTGGGCAAGTAGCGCTGGGGTGGACGTTTTGGGGTCGAGGTGGGCCCCTAGTGGTCCGATTGGGTCGGGTGAGCTCTCGTGAGGGAGCATCCGACTGGATGGGCTTGACGTCGAACATTCTGCGCATGCGCAGTAGAGAAAGGGTATTGGAATGGACGTGTTGGGATCAAGGTGGACCCCTACTGGTCCGACTGGGTCGGATGATGTGTCGTGAAGCATTCGTAAGGGTCCATCCGAGTGGAATAGTGCGTCGTCCGTTTTCAACATTCTTCGCATGCGCAGACAGGGAATTGTGGGAAAAGGGTATGGGAAGGGACGTTCTGGGGTCTAGGTGGGCCACTCTTGGTCCGAATGAGTCGTGGGAGGTAACAATGTGAAGCTCTCATGATGGAACGTCCGACTGGATGGGTGTGAGGTGGAACTGATGTCAGTCTGCGCATGCGCATTGGAGAAAGTGTATTGGAATGGACGTTTTGGGGTCTAGGCGGACCCCTAGTGGTCCGATTGTGTCGTATGAGGTGTCATCGTGAAGCATTCGTGAGGGTCCATCCGACTGGACTAGTGTGTCGTCCGTTTTCAGCATTCTCCGCATGCACAGACAGGGAATTGTGGGAAAAGGGCATGGGAAGGGACGTTTTTGTGTCGAGGTGGGCCACTCTTGGTCCGAATGGGTCATGGTAGGTATCCAATCTTAATGAATTAATATCCTATCAATGCTCCCCAATCGTACATGTCGCTGTATAGGATCTTACGTATTTCAATTGAATTTGGTGTTCTGAGCGCCCATACCATGGATATTTAATAGCATTATGACATCATGGTCGTATCTGGACTCATCCATTTGCAGTTGGGGAGGGGAGATAGGTTCACGGTGTCCATTTACCCCAATGTTTACACCGAAGATCAGTCCATGTATCTACCCTGTATTATGGTGCCACAATGTCGGGACCGCCGGCTAGTTCGGCTGAGCCAACCAAAAATTCTTTGTCATCAGTGTTCCCTTCAAAGCACTATGAAGCGTTCTCGGGATTGGTTAACACGCGAGTTACTGCAAGCCTGTTAGATCCTACAAGCGACAATATTCAAATGGGGAGCAGATAGGATTTAATTTTAATTAGATTGGGTAGGTATCAATGTGAAGCTCTCGTGGGGAAGCGTCAAACTGGATGGGTGGGGTGTGGAATTAGCGTCTATCTGCGCATGCGCACTAGAAAAAGTCTATCGCAATGGACGTTTTAAAGTCGATGGTGTTTGTTGGAAGTCTTATCGTGCTATGGATGCGCACTTGGGCAGTAATGAAGAAAGAGTGAGTTTGAGTGATTGAGGGACCACTATTGGTCAGATTGGGCTGTGGGAGGTGTCATAGTGAAGCACTCGTAGAGTCCGACTGGACGGGTGTGTCGTGAAAGTAAGGCTATTGTCTGCATACGCAGACAGAGAACGGTGGGGAAAAGGCAGTTGAAGGGCCGTTATGCTTTTTGGACACTGGGGGCATCACTCTTCCGCATGGAATATACTTTGACCATATGTTTCCTATACCTTTAAGATGCCACTGTTTGTATTTTAAACGATAAACGGTCCATAAATGCCGGCCTGGTATATACCGGAAAATGGTATTACATACAAAGCCATTAAACGCGTATACAGTGATTCGTATTAACCCGAGATTAACCAAGGAGCGCTCAGGGGACCGCTTTATCTTTCCCAAGTTTGCCCTGATATTTATTTCATAACTTCGAAACACCTTTCCTCGGACAGTTCGACTTTGGACTCTCAAATCCGCACTAGAGCATGCATTCGTCTACTAATGCAGTTAGTATCTGCGTGCGTAGGGACGAAACCTAGAACTTACATATATTATATCAAAACGAAATTATTCTTGAACCTTAAATCCTTCCGAAGATATCAACGGGCATGGTCTTTATGATTTCATGTTTATTTGTTTATCTACATTTTTATTCAAATGATCAATTTCTTCCGTGAATGCAAATAAAGAATAATCCGAATGTTCTAATTGTCTCCAATTTGGCCTAAATTTAACAACGGAGGCGACTGTGTCCTGCCGATTTGTAGCCTTTTTCTCGTCTATCAGATTTTTTTTATTTCAGTTGGATGAAGTCACAAAAAATCACTTTGTGCCTTTTGGACACTGAGGACATTACTCTTTCGCATAGAATATACTTTAACCATATGTTTTCTATTCCTTCAACCAGATTTCAATGCGTGTGGCATATTTAATCTGTATTATCATCTATATTATGTATATGTAATGAATGAATAAGATTTGTGTCGATTCGTGCCTTCGCTGGTATATTAGCCATATATATATTAACATATGAATACGGTCTGCAACGTAGGGAGTCATACGCACGTGTCCGTTTAAGTATCTATGTCAGAATCACCTCTGATTTTAGCATACGGAAAAGTACAATTCAAATCGGCGAGACAGAAACGAACGTCGTATCCCTGAACAAAACGTATTTGATCTTTATCGGATGTCAGATCAACAGTTAAGCTGCACGAATATCGACATCTAAATCGGTTATCCTCATCCAGCTGTGAACAACTCCTGGAACGGGGATTTACCGCACAATGTGTTTGTGTACGGGGGCAAAGATAGGCCCGACAAAAGGTTTGACGGTATCTGATTAAATGCCTTCGCGCAGATGGCTGTTAATATATGAGGTATATACAAATAATTAATCCTGCACGAGATATGTTTCATCAGGGACTTTATATAATCTCATTATAAAGTCCGTGGTTTCACCGGAAGTTGGGATAGTGTCAAACGTTAACATCGGTCTTAACCTCTGCAGGTTTCTCAACAAATTACTTTTGTCTGGATCGATACAGGTATACATTTTGTAAACATCTCATGAACACAGAATAAGTTCGGCACGTGTAGGCTGTAGTCGATTACCATTGTGCCAAACCATCTACGACACCGGTACATACCCGCAGCGTTTCATGTATGTGGTTAGAGAATGTACGAAACAAGTCCAACAAGCAGTCGGCTCTCCGGTATATCTTGTTGTTTTATATCAATGGGTTATCTGTTTACCAAAATAAACTTACTCAAGCCCGTTAGTATCATAATATTGAGCGGCCTTATCTCGACCAGCATTTTCAATCTGGAAAACCTGGTATACCGTATGCGATATGTATACCATACCTTCGGTTAAAACTAGGGTTCTATCACGGGGAGGGGATTAATCATGGCTTTGACAATAACCTGTAAACATGTGTCGGAAATAACGATTACGATCTGATAATTGGAGCTGCGATGCGGATATAATTTCGACATTTGAGCTACCTGTAATACTGTTATATAACTTACAGATAATAAAATCTCAACATCATAACATAGTCAGCAACCATTAATACTGGAATTAAAGCTACTAAATATGTCAGATGAAATACTACATCTTTGTATCTCATAACGTTCAGCTAATATCGGAGCATTATCCAATGAGGTTTGAATTTAGCAACTCTCTCATGTTATGGATTGCATCAGCATTGGCTGTGTGGCAAGTTTTGACCACTATAGTTCGGTTAACCTTTGACCTTGTATTCCTCCGCGGTGATGCGGTCATGTCTGGCGGTGATGCGGTCGCCTCCGCGGAGAAAAAGTAGTCCCCAGAATTCAAATACGCTGCATGGTTCGATTGGGTCGTATGAGGTAAAGTGAAGCATTCGTAAAGGGGCATCTGATGGGCTGGGTGTGGGGTTGAAATAGCGTCATTCTGCGCATGCGCGGTGGACCAAGGGTATGGAAATAGACGTTTTGGAGCTAGGGGAGCCACTAATGGTCCGATGGGGTCGAGTGAGGTATCAATGTGATGGATTCGTGAGGGGGCATCCGATGCTGTGGGTGTGGGGTTGGAATAGCGTCATTCTGCGCATGCGCGGTAGATCAAGGGTATGGAAATAGACGTTTTGGGGTCGAGGTGGGCCATTATTGGTCCGATTGGGTCGAGTGAGGTATCATTGTAAAACCTATGTGAGGGGGCATCCGATGGGCTTGGTGTGGGGTTGAAATATCGGCATTCTGCGCATGCGCAGTAGACCAAGGGTATGGAAATAGACGTTTTCGGGTATTTGTGGGCCTCTAGTGGTCCTATGGAGTCGTATGAGGTATCAATGTGAAGCACACATGAGGGGGCATCTGACTGGTCTAGTGGCTCGGGCGTTGTCACCATTCTGCGCATGCGCAGACAGGGAATTGTGGGAAAAGGGTATGGAAATACACGTTTTGGGATCTAGGGGAGCCCCTAATGGGCCGATGGAGTCGTATGAGGTATCAATGTGAAGCACACATGAGGGGGCATCTGACTGGTCTAGTGGCTCGGGCGTTGTCACCATTCTGTGCATGCGCAGACAGGGAATTGTGGGAAAAGGGTATGGAAATAGACGTTTTGGGGTCGACATGGGCCACTATGGGTCCTATGGAGTCGTATGAGGTATCCATGTGAAGCATTCGTGAAGGCGCATCCGACGGGGTGGGTGACACGTGGAACTGGCGTCATTCTGCGCATGCGCAGTAGACCAAGTGTATGAAAATAGACGTTTTGGGATCTAGGAGAGCCCCTAGTGGGCCGATTGGGTCGCGTGAGGTATCCATGTGAAGCCTATGTGAGGGAGCATCCGGCTGGACTAGTATGTCGTCCGTGTTCCACACTCTGCGCATGCGCAGACAGGGAATTATGGGAAAAGGGTATGGAAATAGACGTTTTGTGGTCTAGGTGAGTCCCTATTGGGCCTATGGGGTCGAGTGAGGTATCGTTGTGAAGGATACGTGAGGGGGCATCCGTCTGGACTAGTGTGTCGACCATTTTCGACATTCTGCGCATGCGCAGACAGGAAATTGTGGGAAAAGTGCATTGGAAGGAACGTTTTGGGATCTAGGTGGGCCACTAATGGTCTGATTGAGTCGAATGAGGTATCAATTTGATGCATACGTGAGGGCGCGTCCGCCTGGGTGGATGGGTGTTAGGAATATCGTCATTCTGCGCATGCGCAGGCAGGCCGGAATATGGAAATAGACATTTTGAGGCCGATATGCACCACTATTGGTCCGAATGTGTCTAGGGAAGTGTTATGTTGTAGCTTTTGGGGTGTAGACCACGACTTGAAGGGATGTCCACGTCACCTGTGACGTCACTGGTGACGTCATCAGTGAGAGTAGTAGTGAAAGCGGGAGTTTCGGAGGTGCGATGGAGTGCATTTGGAGTAGATAACGGCCTATTTTCCCATCCAACTACCTGGTAGAGTTACCTGTGAGTGTGAGTGTATGCGCGCGTGTGAGTGAGTGTGTGAGTGAGTGAGTGTGAGTGTGAGTGTGAGTGAGTGAGTGAGTGAGTGAGTGAGTGAGTGAGTGCGTGCACAACGTCCGTGAGGCGTCCCCAACGCCCGTCTTAACGCATGGACGCATTAACGACGGTGAGTGAGTGAGTGAGTGAGTGGTCATATAAGGTGGTTTGTACACCATTAGCCTCAGTCTGTATCCATCCTTTGATCGGGTACCATGTCGAGTACATGTCCGTTCTGTCAAAAGACACTCTCTCGTCGCGACAATATGCTCAGACATATGCGTCTAACGCATAGACAAGAGACACCACCAAGTCCCGCTATAGGTCCACCAAGTGGTGTAGAACATCCCTATACGATGACGGTGAGCGGCCCCACGGGGTGTGGAAAGACGTCCTGGGTGATGAAATTCTTAGAGGAAGGTGTGGCAACCCCAGCTCCGACACGTGTTGTTTGGTGTTATAGCCAATGGCAGCCCGCCTACGAAACTACGCGATTACAGAATGTGAGCTTTGTCCCAGGAATTCCTCACGACATAGACGAACCCTATTACTTCGATTCCGAGCAGACCAACGTGGTAGTGCTCGATGATCTGATGAGTGCGGCCAAGGACAATTCGAAAATCGCCGACCTATTCACCAAAGGGTCCCATCATCGCAATCTGTCCGTCATCTATTTGACTCAGAATCTCTTTCCTCAAGGGAAGGCGTCCAGAGATATTGCCTTGAACTGCCAATACTTTGTGTTGTTCTCCAACCCCATCGACAGAGCTCAAATCCGTGTGTTTGGTAGTCGAATTTATCCTCAGAACATTGACCATTTCATGCGGGCGTTTCAAGGAGCGACAAGTCGTCCGTACGGCTACCTGTTCGTAGATTTAAAAGCCCATACCCCCGAAGATCGTCGGCTGACGACCCACCTGTTACCCGGCGAGGCATCACCGCAGCCTCTACACCATCCACCGAGTCCACTCCTGGAAAAACAGCAACCCGCTCCCGTACAACAGGTCCCCTTCATACCATTAGTCCCCGAATACCACCCAACCGTGAAAGACCAACCCGTACCCGTACAAGGGAATGAACATAATGTGAACTCGAGGCTATGGAAGGATTTGTTCACAGAAAGAATGGACGCCGAACTGGGGGAGATGTTGGAAGCCACAGGAAACAAGTTTCACCGCAAAGGGTATTCGAAAGAGGAAGCCGCAATGTTAGCCCATAATACTTTGGCACCCAGACTACGACGGGCTTTACGTCAGCAGTATGGCGACCTCTTGACCCATATGAAATTGTTGGACAAGGACCCGGTCCATATGGAAATCGAAAGAACAGCGTCGATGTTGAAAACCTCGGGCATGAACTGGAAAGCGGCGTATGTCACCGCAATAGCACAAAAGAAACATTTGTTCGAACGCATCATTAAGACCAAAAGCGTCTCACTATAAATAGACCACACGGCACCAGTCCCCTCATTTCACCATGAGCACTGCAGAGTCCAACTTGTTTGAACCCGACAACGAGGATATTCTAGCCGAAGCCTTACGTCAAGCCAATGTCGATGCTATTATTGATACAGCGCATGGTGAAGTCACCGTTCAGCACCAACGCATGCCTTCACATCTTATCACGCTCATAGATGACATCCAATGGGTGAGACGCGTATGTCTTCTGCTGCATAAGAAACAGATAATATCCAATGAGGATACCAACACAACTACCCGTGCCCAGAATCTGCTGACCCTGCATGAGGCATTTCAAACCTTTATGGAGACCCAGCTGGAGACGGGAAATTATCTTCTTCAACCTCCAACATCAAAGTCCAATGATGATGGACATGGCATAACGCGTTGAGGCAGGTATGGAGACGGGCGTTAAGTCGTTGAGACGGACGTTGGCGGGCGTCATCGCATTTCGATGTATTGGTGTCTAGAAAAATGAGAGCTTGTGAGCTAGTTCACCAGGGCGTTGAAGCGTTAAGCTAGGCGTTGACTGGCGTTATAAAAGCAAGTGTATTCACAAAACACGCACAGTCGACGTTTCACTCAGCAGACACTCTATAACAATGTTCACGTGTACGACTTGCTGGAAGCCCTTTCATCGCCTGGACAGTTTGTCACACACGTGCATGCCACGAAGTACCCACTCACACATGTGCAGAGTGTGATATAGTCTTTAAGCATCCCAGTCAATTGAAACGTCACCATAGTGTCATACACGGATCACGCTCGCCACTCTCCAGACCGGATATTTCAGTTCCCATGGGAATGCATCCTCGAATGGAAGAACCCATGGAGGTCGATCCCCCGTTCCGAATTGAAGAGCCGATGGTGACTGATCCCAGTGTCCAGGAGCCCCTTCATCTCCCTTCCCTACATCCTCGAATGGAAGAACCTATGGAGGTCGATCCGCCGTTCCGAATTGAAGAGCCGATGGTGATTCATCCCAGTGTCGAGGAGGCCTTCTATCTCCTTTCCCCGCATTTTCGCGTTAAGCTAAGCGTTGACGGGCGTCTATAAAATGAAGTGTATTGCTAAAACACGCTCAGTCGACGTTCAACCGTCGACATGGCTTATACTTGCTTTGAGTGCGAACGCACGTTCACCAGACATTACGATATGATGCGACACCAGAAGACTCCATCCAGGCTCCGAGGAGCCCACTGAGGAATCGGCTGAGAGTGTATCGACTGATACCGAAACCGAGATTGCTGACAGTCTATCTACTGATACAAGGAGCTTGACCTCAGATAGTCAGCCTACATCCCAGGAAAGTGAGGCAGAACCTACCTTCTGGGATCGTATTGTGACAGCAGCTATCAATACTCAAGCTGAAGCGATCGAGGACGCGGGACAGGATAACTTACAACAGGCGTACACCGAAATGCGGCCCCGCATCAGGAAAACAGCCATGGCGATCTATGAACAGTATACCTTACTACCGCTTCAAATGAAAGGCGACCCCAAGCACAGGTCCATCATGAAGACCAAGCGTCACTTGGAAGAGGCTATGGGGGTTACCACCCACCGAGGCCCTGGAAAATGCGATTAGAATGCGCAAACAACTGTTTCAGGACATGCTGCCCGACGAATATCCAGGCCTGACCGACGATGATTAGAACAAACGGCTGAGAGCGAACAGGGCCGAAGATGGGACTTTCTTAAGGACGGCTTCTGATTGGACAAGTGCAGCCGAGAATACATCTAACGGGCAAGAACGAATATGGCAGGACCAAATGGCGGTCTCTGATTGGACAAGAGTATTCTTGAATTGTAAACATACCCAACGCGGCTCCCACAGCGTGGGTATGTTATGATGGAGGGGAAAATAAACTATATGAAAAAAACCTCGTTGTTGTTGTTGTTGTTCTCTCATCCTTGTTGTTGTTGTTCTTCTCTCATCTGTCTATATCATGGCGTCAAGGCGTTATGCTAGGGCGTTAAGGCGGACGTTGACGGGCGTCACTGCATTTCCAATGAATTAGTGACAATTCCATGAAAATCAGAGCTTTTGGGCTAATTCACCAGGGCGTTGAAGCGTTGAGCTTGGCGTTGGCGGGCGTTGCTCACAATTCCCTGTCTGCGCATGCACAGAATGGTGACAACGGCCGAGACACTAGTCCAGGCGGATGCCCCCTCACATAGGCTTCACATTGATACCTCATTGGGCTCCATCGGCCCATTAGGGCTCCCCTATATCGTAAAACGTTCACTGCGATGCACTTTTCCCACAATTCCCTGTCTGCGCATGCGCAGAATGTGGAACACGGACGACACACTAGTCCAGGCGGATGCCACCTCACATAGGCTTCAAAATAAGACCTCATACGACTCCATCGGACCCATAGTAGCCCACCTAGACCCGAAAACGTCTATTTCCATACCCTTTTCCCACAATTCCCTATCTGCGCATGCGCAGAATGTTAAACACGGACCAGACGCTAGTGCAGGCGGATGCTCCCTCACATAGGCTTCACATGGATACCTCACTCGACCCAATCGGCCCACTAGGGGCTCCCCTAGATTCCAAAACGTATATTTTCATACTCTTGGTCTACTGCGCATGCGCAGAATGACGTCAGTTCCACGTGTCACCCACCCCGTCGGATGCGCCTTCACGAATGCTTCACATGGATACCTCATACGACTCCATAGGACCCATAGTGGCCCATGTCGACCCCAAAACGTCTATTTCCATACCCTTTTCCCACAATTCCCTGTCTGCGCATGCACAGAATGGTGACAACGCCAGAGCCACTAGTCCAGTCAGATGCCCCCTCATATGTGCTTCACATTGATACCTCATACGACTCCATCGGCCCATTAGGGGCTCCCCTAGATCCCAAAACGTGTATTTCCATACCCTTTCCCACAATTCCCTGTCTGCGCATGCGCAGAATGGTGACAACGGCCGAGACACTAGTCCATGCGGATGCCCCCTCATGTGTGCTTCATATTGATACCTCATACGACTCCATAGGACCAGTAGAGGCCCACAAATACCCGAAAACGTCTATTTCCATTCCCTTGGTCTACTGCGCATGCGCAGAATGCCGATATTTCAACCCCACACCCAGCCCATCGGATGCCCCCTCACATAGGTTTTACAATGATACCTCACTCGACCCAATCGGACCAATAGTGGCCCACCTCGACACCAAAATGTCTATTTCCATACACTTGGTCTACCGCGCATGCGTAGAATGACGCTATTCCAACCCCACACCCACAGTATCGGATGCTCCCTCACGAATGCTTCACATTGATGCCTCACTCGACCCCATCGGACCATTAGTGGCTCCCCTAGCTCCAAAACGTCTATTTCCATACCCTTGGTCCACCGCGCATGCGCAGAATGACGCTATTTCGACCCCACACCCAGCCCATCAGATGTCCCTTTACGAATGCTTCACTTTGATACCTCATACGACCCAATCGGACCATGCAGCGTATTTGAATTCTGGGGACTACTTTTTCTCCGCGGAGGCGACCGCATCACCGCCAGACATGACCGCATCACCGCGGAGGAATACAAGGTCAAAGGTTAATCGAACTATAGTGGTCAAAACTTGGCACACAGCCAATGCTGATGCAATCCATAACATGTCAGTACATGCCTTGAGCTGGTGGCGCCCCCTGTCGGATTCTTTTGGGAAATCACGAGTTACCCCTCAAGATTAAGTGCAAAGAGGTCAATGGGACCTTTTTCACGCTTATACTACTACTCCCATTACAAAGACCAATTGGAACGATGAGAACTCGGAACATGTTGAATGGATCCTACTAGAGGTTTTCTTTAGATGTTGTTGTATTATGGAGCTATGCCAGCTGAGTGTGTAAAGAAATAAAGCAGCACAGAAAAATCTATACAGAGCATGCTGTCAGTAACATCGCACCGAAAATTACTTTTTTATAGGTAATGTATCTTCATATGTATTTCATATTTGAAAAAAACAACAACATTTATTTGGCGGAGTATGTATGTACAAAATACATCAGAATATTCTACAAGTATCACTTTATATATTCCCGTCGTCAAATTAGTAAATTTGTGCAATTTTTTACCTTTGCCGGGCGATTCAAAATCCAACCTAACTGTCCATCCATCTACGAACAGTTAGATTATGGCGCGCTTCGTTCTCAATTCTGATTGGTCAGTCTCGACACGCCTCCGGCAAGAGAGGTCACGCACTGATCAGCTGTTGAGACTGACCAATCAGAATTGAGAACGAAGCCCGCCATAATCTAACTGTTCCTAGATGGATGGACAGTTTGGTTGGATTCTGAATCGCCCGGCGAAGGTAAAAAATTGCACAAATTTACTAATTTGACGACGGGAATATATAAAGTGATACTTGTAGAATATTCTGATGTATTTTGTTTGGTGGTAAACTGTTTATTTCTCGATTCACTCAAAGTCCGTTTCACGCCTTGATGTGGATTTATATAAAGCATGGGGTTATATATAGAGACCCCATATTTCGACACTTCACCGTAATACCACACCCCCAAAACTCTTGTCTCGCGGGCCTGTGCTCTTATTGCAGGAAACCGACAGATTGCGTACAGATTAAAATACATCGAGAGGGCATGAGAAGAAGAAACTAGAAAGTGAAGACCGTTTTCGTCAAACTTGTGGCATGAGTGTATCGAAGACTGGTACCATTTTGTAAAGTACGTCCTCTGTATACTGGTATATTGAATTTAATGAAGCTGAAAATCTCGGATCGGGCTTTTGGGTAAAGCGCCTCAAACGGTATATACAATCTGTTGTACGATACGGATTAAAATTCACCGGCGATTGAGCCATTTTATAATTACATTAACACTCGGTGAGGAGGTGCTCCACATCGCTCCGGCGAAGCATGCATTCTTATCGACGAATCGGCACATTTTATAGTTTCCAAAGTTAAGAGGAAGCAATTTAGTTGCTGGGGCGACCATTAATTTGTAAAAATCTCTATTCCATATCGCGAGTAAACTTGTCAGTATCAACGGCTGGATTACAAAAATAAAGCAAAGAGCTTTTTATTTAGGGTTAAGCGGGAAAAGGTGCGATTTTTCAGACGTGATAAATATTGACACAAAAAGGAGCAAGAAAATATTATTTGATTTACAGTATTAATATACCCCAAGAAAGTTGTGTATCATACTTTCTGATGTTATCAACCACTAAAAGAATAGAGACAAATGTGAAATTGTATTCAATACATCATAAAGTCCTATATAGCCATATATGAAGGTTGACTGCGAAAACCGCTTGCGCACACCTCTCTGATGAGAACAGTTACCTTTGTTATGCTTAATAGATGTTTATATAACCATAGTCAGACCTCCTGATGATAACATTATTGACAAGGCATTATTGTCTCCTTGTAAACCATATGTCTACACTATTAAGCTCATTTAAGTAGCACATTATACCATTAGTTAACATAAATGAAGTAATATTGTCTCAGCTACTTTAATTACGATGAGTGGACGTATACTTTGGGAAGAAAAATCAAATTAAAATTGCTACTACTTGGACAAAAACTACCTGCAAACCTGCATTTTTATTTGAGGCATCCACAAATGGTTTTCTTTGCATTGCCAGTGCAATAGCTGGGGTATGATCTCTGCAGCCACAGGCAGTACAAAGTTGACTTTTCAGTGGAATTTTACATATTGACATTTTCGGCATGAAAACAAATAATTAACATAGCATTAAAGATAATCCATGGATTATTACTGGTGGTTCAAATATCATGCATGGGTTATTCTACAATTGCAAACTACAGGTTGGTAGGATCCATAGATTATTGTTCAATGTTCAAATTCTCCAAACTTAAAATTTGGCAGGGACTATTTTCCCAGATTTGACATCTTCCATATCGGGGGGGGGGTCTGGATTATTTCTGGAAATCCCCATTATTTGACGAAGAGTGTGAGGAAAATGGTGGATGGATAATCGAAATAATGTACGGAAAACTATTTTGGACCAAAGGAGAGAAGTTGATAGCTTTGTTCCACACAAAAAATCTGCCCAGAAGTACTCTAAAATCATTCATTCAAACACTGTTATTCGAATATATTCCGTCTGCCCATGCGCAAATCAACGTGATCTCACTAGAACTTCAACATTACAAGCGTCTAGTCCGTCATCCATAATTCAGCCGTCGTCCGTTAGAGAATATCCGCGTCCATAATCCAAAGACCTATTCCATATTCCATATAACAGTATTAGCACCAAATTCAAAATGACAATCATAGTATACATAAACATAGGCTTGCTTCCTGCAAGAGAGAAGCGGTCAGCAGTTGTCAATGATGCCGGCAAGACATCATGATGTTCCAGAAAATATCAAATCCACAAAAATGACACTCCACAAAGTCTATTTGGAGCACGGATGGTCTACCTTTAACACAAACCTCACCGTGTGCACTGCAGAAAATACCTAATTCCCGATTGCGCATGCACAGAATGACGTTACTTCCAATAACAACTACCCCACGAGAGCTTCAATTTGACACCCCACACGGCCCATTTGGACCAAGGATGGCTCACCTAGAAACCAAAACACCCGTACCCCTATTAGGAATTGCTTTGCGTCTACGACACAATATACATATTTTTTCTCATTAGTCTATCCCACACGGTACAATAGCGGCCCATCAGGAGCAAGGATAGTCCATCTCCACCCTAAAACGTCCACTCAAATGCCATGTTCTCTGTCTGTCTCACACCTCACTTTCTAGTTATATATTCAACTTATCTAAAACGAGACTTTTACGTCATGGAACATAATAGAAACTACTACGCGTACAGATACGATCCATTTACACAATGCTAAAATAAGGAAATCCTCACAGCCCAATATACCAAGGTCCAGGGGCCGCCTAGGGTCCAGGGGCCGCCTAGACCCCGGAAGCTCATAAGTCCCAGATCACCGGAGGTGGTTTCTGATCGTTTTCCCGGAAATAAATCTGAACATAATGTGTACAGATTTATGGGTCTATTTTTCCGTTTGTTTCGCATTGATGAGCGCGCATCGATATTGAAAAAATACACCTCATGTCTAAATTTATAAGAATTTTATATAAATTTATTAAAAACACCCGACTTTAAACGTCCACTGGTGCTATTTTACCGTGATTTTTGATCGCAAGCTTTTCACAGCATATGACTTGGGTCGTTTCTCTGAACGAAGCACTTTCGTCGGGCAGAATAAATATATTAACTTTTGGTTTCACTATCTCAAAAACAAAGGGATTTTTTTTCTTTTCTCGCTATTTTTCACCACCTGGCTGAGCAGACGAATGCATGCTCTAGTGCGGATTTGAGAGTCCAAAGTCGAACTGTCCGAGGAAAGGTGCTTCGAAGTTATGAAATAAGTATCGGGGCAAACTTGGGAAAGATAAAGCGGTCTCCTGAGCGCTCTTTGGTTAATCTCGGCTTAATACGAATCACTGTATAAGCTTTTAATGGCTTTGTATGTAATACCATTTGTCGGTATATACCAGGCCGGCATTTATGGACCGTTTATCGTTTAAAATACAAACAGTGGCATCTTAAAGGAATAGGAAACATATGATCAAAGTATATTCCATGCGGAAGAGTGATGCATCCAGTGTCCAAAAAGCATAACGGCCCTTCAAATGCCTTTTCCCCACCGTTCTCTGTCTGCGTATACAGACTATAGCCGTACTTCCACGACACACCCGTACAGTCGGACTCTACGAGTGCTTCACTATGACACCTCCCACAACCCAATCGGACCAATAGTGGTCCCTCAATCACTCAAATTCATTCTTTCTTCAGTACTGCCCAACTGCGCATCCATAGCACGATAAGACTTCCAACAAACACCATCGACTTTAAAACGTCCATTGCTATAGACTTTTTCTACTGCGCATGCGCAGCTAGACGCTATTTCCACACCCCACCCATCCAGTTTGACGCTTCCCCACGAGAGCTTCACATTGATACCTACCACCCATTCGGACCAAGAGTGGCCCACCTCGACACAAAAACGTCCCTTCCCATGCCCTTTTCTCACAATTCCCTGTCTGTGCATGCGGAGAATGTTGAAAACGGACGATATACTGGTCCAGTCGGATGGACCCTCACGAATGCTTCACGATGACACCTCATACGACCCAATCGGACCACTAGGGGTCCACCTAGACCCCAACACGTCCATTCCAATACACTTTCTCCAATGCGCATACGCAAACTGACGTCAGTTCCACCTCACACCCATCCACTCGGACGTTTCCTCATGAGAGCTTCACATTGATACCCCCCACGACTCATTCGGACCAAGAGTGGCCCACCTAGACCCCAACACGTCCATTCCAATACCTTTCCTCTACTGCGCATGCGCAGAATGTTCGACGTTAAGCCCATCCAGTCGGATGCTCCCTCACGAGAGCTCACGAGAGCTCACTCGACCCAATCGGACCACTAGGGCCCACCTCGACCCCAAAACGTCTACCCCAGCGCTACTTGCCCAGTGCGCATGCGCACTTTGACTTTTTCAAAAACATTCACCGCCTAGCTTCGATACTACGCCCATCGTGTTCTACGTGGTAAGACGAAGAAAACGAGATCCCACAACCCATACCGCAAATGAGCATGTGTGGGTTTCTCATTAGGTTAAACATTGTCCACTGAGCCAGTATGAGCCTAGCCACCCTGGCAGTATAGTGATCTGCCCTCTGGTAGATATATAAGGATATTTTCAACCTTGGTTTGTATGGTGTAGTGGATAACGTGTCTGCTTCTGGAGAGAGTAACCCGGGTTCTAGTTCCGCTGGGACCGTTTCCATTCTCCCACTGTATGGCTATGACGAGCGTTCCCCACTTGCCATTTATGCTGGGCATAGTTCTGGCGATATTGTCGCGGAGCTTGTCCCATGCATTCCATTGATGCTTTGGCATTACAGGCTTATTTACCCTTAATTCTCCCGGAGATGGCCGGACATTGCCGGAGATTGCCGAACATTCCAGGAGATTGCCGGACATTGCCCGACATTCCCGAAGAATCTTCCCGGGGCTACTTTCTGTCAGCGGAGGCTTCTCCCTGCGACCGTATCACCGCCGGACCGCATCATCGCGGAGGAATACATGCCCCCAAAGGTCATTTCCGGTCACGTGACGGACATATAGCGGCCTTGACCTCTACGGTCACGTGACCTCCACGTGATACCAAAAAAGTAGGTCAAGTGGGTCGAATAGGCTGTTATACCACTACTTACGATCTGATAACGAGCTATCACCATGATATAACCTACAAATAAAAACATCTCAGCTTCATATACCATAGTCTGCAACCACTAATACTGGAATCGAAGCTACGATATATAATAGAATTCAAATGAGATATCTCATCTTTGCATTTCATAACGTTCTCCAACGAGGATTGAATTTAGCAATACTTTCAGACATGTTCTTTCTGAATATTCGCGACATTCCGGAACGCGGCATTACGACACAAAGTGGAGAGTATGACATTTCGGCACCTTTTTTCCAGGCCAAATTATACTAAAATTATACTAAAATCTTTTTTTAACATTTCTTTAATATATAAACATGTCATTTTAGGTTTTAGCAAGTTGTAGATTCTCTGGTCGCGAATATCTGCGACATTTCGGCAACTTTATTTCACATATGCAGTTGGTTTAGAAAGACATTACTATTGAAAACCTCATCAACCAACCTTAATATGTCTAAATAAGGTTATCGAACTGTCGCGGATAATCGTGGGTAACTACGAAAATCCTTAACTTGGTAACCCTTAAAATGATCTATTCATATGTTAAAAAAGAATTTAATTTTGTTATATTCAGCTTAATTTGGCGAGACAAAAAGTTGCCGAAACGTCGTACCCTTCATTTTGTGCCGAAATGTCGCGTGTGGAAATGTTGCTTACCGAAATGTCGCATACCGAAATGTTGCGTGCCCAAATCTCCTGATTGCAGGTCTGGGAAACTACATTTGTTGTAACTGTAATCATGGTAATATAACACTTCTCTGGTTAGTCTTTTGTAATATTTGAAAATATTCTTGGACCATATGCCTGCTAATTATAATCTCTGCATGCACTATTGGGAGGACTTTCGTTTATGCATTTTCGTTTACCAAACAGAGTTTAATTATTCGCGTATTACGTTTGATCCAGTCTAATGCTGATTCATTGAAACCATGTACTACATAGCAGCAGATTTAAAATGTTATTCAGAAAAAGGAAAAGAAAGGTACAACAGAAAATAAGTTGGATAAATATTATTACAATTTCAAAAATTTCAACTTCCAGAATATAATTACATTCAGCTTAATGTTTGCGGAGATTGTGTTTGTAAAATGGTCTGTAGGTTAGAGTTACATAATAGCTTAAATCGAAAAGGGGACTTTAGCATACAGTAGCGCATGATCGTGGGAATAACAGTGAGGGAGCATATGGTATTTAATAAGTTAAACCCAGCGAAGGCTGCTTGAACCTTGTACGGGCAAGATAATTTATGTGTTAGCCAGCTTATACTGACAACGCTAGCAGTGCGGAAGAGAACGTTCAGGGGATTATAAGAGGATTACAGGTGAACAAAGACTGCTCGATACAGCGTGATGATCTCCACGTTCTTTGCTCGCTGTTCAATGAGCGCTCGAAAAGTGACGATAGATTGCTGAACCCAACGTGAGCAAAGACACGTTAGTCTAGACAGCTCAGACAAGGCATATCAAAGCGAACGCGAGCAAAATCACGTTAAATGCACAAAATGTCCGATCTCACGTTGTCCTAGTTCACAGTGACTGGTCCCTTAAAACATTGCTCAAATTCATCCATGTCTGGTCGACTTACCTTGTGCAGCTTAACGTTGCATTTTGTCTTGTATAGAATGTAGCCCACAAGAATCCCAACCAAATACGGTCCGATTCTACACCAGGGTTTAAAATATATTTTTAACTGGTAATCCATGCTGTATAGCAATATAAACAATACTTATAGTATTCATAGAAGGTATTGAATGGTTGTCTCAAACATGATTGTACTTTTTGATCTTATTCAAGTTGTGCTCGGAATTTGGCTATTTGATGGAGAATTTAAGGTAGACCGCTGACCGTTGTATATTTAGATCTATATCTCTATAAAAATGAAGCGGGCGTTCTCTCTCGTCGACTTTATGACAAAAGAGATGATTACAATTTCGACATCGTAAACTATCCCTTTCTGGACAGTAATATTCCAGTGGGACCTGCATATATACATATCTCGCTTAGTAGCATTTCTTAGATCCTGTGTTAAATGTGACGATTTTAATCAACGTCACAAAACATTGTTGCAGAAACTCATAAAACAGGGTTATTCCACCAAGCGCCTCCACTCAAAGTTTCTCAAATTTGGCGATACATATCGCATGCTGATAGAAAAACACGAACGTAGCGTGCAAGATCTATGGCGCTACGTTTCGTTACTTGTGTCTAATTCCGTTTAACCCGGGGCTAGGGGCCGTATGAACCCATGTACTTCAAGATCCTCATGGTACTCATATGAACCGGCACAATCAAAGCGTGACTGAGATACATCATTCTTTAGATGACGACTTCACAACGAATATTATGGATTAAGAATACTGATCAGCGATACGGATTTGATATTTTTGGAACATCATGATGTCTTGCCGGCATCATTGAAAACTGTTGACCGCTTCTCTCTTGCAGGAAACAAGCCTATGTTTATGTATACTATGATTGTCTTTTGAATTTGGTGCTAATACTGTTATATGGAATATGGAATAGGTCTTTGGATTATGGACGCGGATATTCTCTAATGGACGACGGCTGAATTATGAATGACGGACTAGACGCGTGCAATTTATATATATTTATAAATTTTCGAATTTTTCATTGTTGTGTTTTCTTCTCAAACGCTATCAATTTTCTCACATGACCGTCATTTGAATTTACCCATAATCCTAAGCTCGGGGGCTTATGCAGATACGCTACAAATTACCTCGATATGATAAACTACAAATTTGCGGAGTATAAGCTCTCATTTGTTGATCAACCGGAGATAAGATAGGAAGTTTGGTATGGGGAAATAATGGCCCCAGGCTCAGTAGGATTAAAGCATATCCATAAACAAAATCATGTAACTAGTATTTATCTGTTTCTTCAATTAACCATTTGAAGGTGACGGTTCATTTTCGATGATGAAATTCATTTGAATTGGAATAAATTTATTCCCTTCGAATCCACAACCAATAGATTTATAATACCAGATAATTTTTTTTTCCAAAAATAGATATATCTATATGAAGTATGTGCTTAGTTTGCGCAATAACAAGACAAATGTCAGAGGATGTGTGAAAATGCGCTAGAGTGAGATGAAAGCCCTTGAACCTGATTGATAATACCGCTACTTTAAGCGATATGATATAGTTTCTCCCAATATAGTCAGTTTGATTGTGAACGAACAAATAATTACTAAACTAATGACTGAATTAATTCACACATTCATTTTATATTTGATACATGTATGTTGTTTTGGTCTGGGATACGGCTTTTACAATTTTCAAACTAACAGATTGGGATAAACAATAGGGTTCCACTGCTACTAAGCACTCATTCCGGGGTCAATAATTCTATGATCACGTTGGGCACGTGGTCTTGGAATACAGATAATTTATCACGTTAAATGCGAGAGTGCATATCAGTGGAACTTCAATACAGTTGGTTGTTTGATAAAACAGATCTTAGTACGTGGATGTTTTTGTTACAGGTAGTGATGTTTACGTCGTGTGTCTGGCAATACAGGATGAATTATAGAACCATTATCTCACAAACGGTGCAGACAACAAACAATTTACCCTTGATTTGCCAAAGTCATTCCGTTAGTGCCACTGATAATTCCAGTGGATATAAAGATAGCAAGGAAAAACAGACCAAGGAGGGTTAGCCCAGCAATCCTGGAGCTGTAAAATAAAATAAATACATCGGTCAGCAATCGAATTTTGACTTTGGGAATATCATCTTGTTTTCTTGGCATTAAACCGTTTGACAGATTTCATATTGTACACAATACGTCCTTAGACTCAGTTTTCTAATGTGTCATACGGGTGACACATAAGTTGTCTGTATACGAATGCGCGAAAAAATGTCAAGCGGGCGGGTGGGACAAGAAAACCCTATTATTCGTGATAACAATGCTATTTGTTAGACGATTCCAGAGAACTATTGTCTACACCATTGAATTACCTCCATTGAAAACAAAACACGTTCTAGCATGGTAGCTTATATATGGTATATACAATTGGCAATTAGAACTGTGTTCGCTGAATTATGGTCGTTTTACCCCACCCTGAAATCCCATAGAAAAGATTATATGTACTAGTATGGAAGTATGTACTGGTAGGTGACACGTATATGGCGATAGAAACATCACGTGGTTTTGGCGGAATCAATGAATCCATTGTCAGATCCTTTAAAGATTATTAGATATCTCATGCTTCGAATATATTTGTGATGATATTTTTTTAAATTTCTGTACATTGTTAAATATAGTTATATTAAGAAGTCTTTATAGCCTTGATTGTTTTTGTAGCATCTCTGGCAAAGTTAAGTAACTACTTCTAATTGACTACCAAATGCTAGTTCCAGAATATTGCTGGTAAACAAGTCAGTGTATGTTCATCGATAACTTTCTCATACTTTATCACTGCTCTACTTATATATTATTATTACTATTGGATAAAACAAGCCCTTCCGGGTTTTACTCCCGATTTTATATCATTATGTCAGATTCTATTTTCACATATTTGTCTATTGATATCTAATGAATAAAGTTTTAAATCAAATCAAATCAAAACATTCAATAGCCAGGCGTACTCTACAGCGAAGGTTCTTATCCAGGAGATTGTTGACCGCTGCTCTTTTGTAAGAACTAGATTATGTAAGGTTTTGTTTGTAATTAATGAGCGTTTCCCTTTACGAATTTTAGGGTTTCACAAGCTGTTTTTGTAGATGCATCTGACCGATACTTACTAAAAAAGTGGGATTAGGATCAAGGGACTGATAACATAGAACTGCATGTCATTGGCCAGATACCATGTCCATCCCATACACTGTTAAAAAAAACAACAACATAATAATCATTGTAAAAACGGACACACAAATATGTTCAATCTATTCCTGGTCTCATTTTCGTAATTTGTATGTAATTAATATTTCTTTTTCTGGAGTAACATTGAGATCTACGATTATTCATTCAAACCAATCAGACCAACATTTGCACTAATATTCCAAGATTCAGACATGTAGTAATAATATTTTGACTTCCAAACAACACGGTTCCACTGCTTCTAAGCAGAAGATAGAACATCCATTCCCGAGTCAATAATATTATGATCACGTTGGGCATATGGTCTTGAGATAGAAGTAATTGATCATGTTAAGTGGAGGGGGGGGGGGGGGTGATACTTCAATACAGGTGGTTGTTTAATAAAACAAATCTCAGGATCTGAATGCCTTTGCTACATGCAGTACTTTTTACGTAATGGCTTTGTCAACGAACGAATTCGGAACGAAAGTGTTAAATAAGCATTTGGGGATCACCCATCCGTGGATTATCCCATTCTTGAACATGTTGAATGTGGAATAAAGAAATATTTTTTCATCACATTTTGTTCACCTGCCCATAGATTTGAGTATGGCCAACTTGGTATTTTATTGTATTATATATCCGCGTTATGCATCATTCAACGTTAGTGTATTTTCTGAACAGTGGAATACTCAGCAATACTACTTTACGCCTTCTTCAAACTGGATTTGCGCTAGCAGTGTAATACGAAAAAGTTACAGGCTGGACGAGGACCACTTTGAATGTCCGATCGGTCTATTATAGGGAAAGTACGTCGTGCCCACTTGTTGTGTTCGTTATGGCAAGAAAATAAGATGCCAGAACAAAGGGGGCCACTCCAAATAGTTTGTGCAAAATATAAAATTATAGGTAGCGTTGAATGATACTGGGCGAGATACGTATACGTCACATATAGGTACCACTGGAATATTACTGTTCAGCTAGGGATAGTTTATGATGTCACAATTGTAATCATCTCTCTTGTCGTAAGTCCACGAGAGGGAAGGCCCGACTCATTTTATAGAGATATAAGTCTAAATATGACGTGCCGTTAGGGGTGTCTGTAGTTTTCTTCAACTCCAGTGAAGGTGGATATATATCCTTCACTGTGTCTTTTATATAGCGAGTATCGACATCGATCAGATGGTATATATAGTGTTTGGCGAATGAGAAGGAACGGGCTTTGCAGTAATTGATTTTTGGGAGCGTCTGCATATAGTCATATTCATAGGAGAACAGATTAAGGTCAGGCAAAATAGGTGCACTATTAATACACACTGGAATACATATATGCTGTTCATATATTAGGTTAGCAAATTTCATATATACATTATTAATGAGAAATTCAAGCAACTCTATCAACAAAGAAACATCTCATGAATGATATCCCTTGTATGCAGTAGAGCTAAAGAATGGTTCATGCCTTCTGACATTAATATATCGGCGATCAGTTTTCTTGAACATCTATAGAACATGCGAAGTAAGACAGTCAATAAGGTCCTAATGAGAAATTGTGGTATAGAGAGTCGAAAATCGCATATGATATCTGTACGATATGTATTCCTTCGCATGAATTTCTTCCGTAAGACATTGTTCGATAATTAATACTGCGAGAAAACAAAATTTAGGTGAAAATTGAGATAAAAATAGGGCAGAAGAGAGTGACGTTTTCGAAGGAATGCATACCGGAAGGAAAGTCAACATCCATGGCGTCGGTATTCATCTCACGTAAAATTAAAAAAAAACCTTTTACAAATATTTCAGATAAATCAAACATGCACGATAATAGATTGGACAGCCGTACCTATCGAATACTGGGCCTGGCGCTTGTATCACAAAAATAAGAAAAATAAATATATTTTGTCACATTCTTGTGGGGATGCCATATTCCTGTGTATAATGGAGTAAAATACTCTCCAGACTTAGCTGTGTTTGTGAGAATTGGTCTAATGAATAATGAAAGAAGAGATTTCGTTGTGTCGAAGGTTCAGCGATTTGAGCTGGTTGATATTTTGACAGACACAAGGGTACAATAAATACACCCCAACACATGCTGGCACCAGGTCGTGTATCCGCCACCCAAACGACTGAACCATGTCTGAATTGTGGGGGGAAAGGGACACCTGCTGAAGCTAACATTATTGGCAGACGGCACCGTTAGTTTTCAGAATTTGTATAACAAATACATGGAATGAATATAGTTTTAAACATCTCTTATATGAGATATCAATTTTCGGTCCCTGAGTTTCGAAATATATCCAACATATTTTATATTATATTTTTAGGAGGACAACAGATTTAATTTATGTTTTATCGCGACAAATACCAGTTTTTAAAAGATAAGTTTTACGTATAACGATAGAAGTCTACGTCTACAAATATCTGAAAAAGAAAGAAAGGAAAGGCGGGCAGGGGGGGGGGGGGGAGTGAGTGTGGGTTAATGTCACACTCAAGGTTATTTCACTTGTAGCGTGAACAGTCATTTGGTGGAAGAAGCCGGAGTACCCGGAGAGAACCACCGCCCATCGGCAAGTAACTGGCAAACTTTCACACATGCACCAGCGGGGCTCGAGCCCGTGTCAGTTCGACGGTGTGGAGGGTGCCATCACCAGCGAAGCGTCTTAGACCACTCGGCCACCGAGGTCCCTCAAACGGAAGAGAATGCCCTCTGGCATAGACGTTTCTCACTAGGGCATTATCAGTATTAACGAAAACGTTGTTACCGGTGGTGTCAGACGGCCAGTAGATAGTTTACTATAAATAGATATTTGACATAGCTATGCTGGGTACAGGTTTAAATGGCCTTAAATATGTTCTCTTATAAGTACTCACATAGTTGAAGGCTGTAATACTTCTCACATCATTTATAAGTATTTCATGACGAGTATAGGTCTCACTGATGTCTGTGGGCATAAACTATCACTATCACTCCGTTGAGCAAGACCAGTACACTGGCGTTTCGAGTTGAATTGGAGGAATATGCAAGAGATGTGAAAAATTGACGACTGGCGACTAAAAAGCAACCATATGACTTCACAGCGTCCCTCGGTTCCTCATACTCATACCTGAGAATGCGGTGGATTCTCGGACGTGGCATTAGTATCTCAGCCGCGCTTTCATTGCAGCTGTGTATGAGACTATGAAGTATCTACACGGCTTAAACGGATTTAGATACGCTAGGGAGCTGTGATGCAGATCAGCTCAGTCAAATAACTCATCTGATCTCAATATATGAGCATTGACGACGTCTGATGACGCCTCAACATGGAGTAATGTACAGAGGGCGGGTCTCGGGGATTAACAGTCCACCAGCAGAATCCTGCCATATACAGGTAATAAATTGGAGCAATATGCAGACAGGGCAAATTTAATGGTATAAATAGACTGAGTGTGAGTGAATATGATTTAACGTAGCTTTCAACATTATTTCAGTCATATCACGACGAACGGTATAGATAGATACGTACTGTATTCATTACGTCGAAGTTGTTAATGTATATCAAGTTCTTCCACCAGAGGGTACACGTTGGCACCTCCATTCCCCCGGCGGGCCACATGGGACCACTCCCCCAGTAAGAGTATAAAGGGAGATATGCCATCAGAATTAACATATAGGGTGGAGTGAGCCTGAAACAAGTCATTAGTAGTAAGCGGGTCAGTATGGCGCTTTCAGATGTTTGTATGCAATTCAAGAAAGCAGACATAGCTTGCTTCAGTAGAAATCTTGGTAGTGGATATTTATTTCGATGGATAAAGATTACCACTTTAATAACGGAGAAATGATATTCAATATGGCGAATAGCCCGCTACTGAGCATATGTACATATAAAATGATATATTTAATAACGAGATACGTGCGTAATATTTTCAGAATCTGAGATGATACATTTCTACATGGAACTAGTAAGTGTTGGTTATTAAGAATTTGGTAGTTAAATTTTACAGAAAAACGCAGTGCTAAAATGCTCTGAATGATACGTGCATGATATTAGGCCACGGACATGTGTATCTATCCAATAAATAACTTCGCTAGTTACCTCCAAAATCTATGGAAATAAAACATAACCCAATTGATCTTCGCAGACTTCCGTTTCTCCATCTCTTTCAAGGTCAGGTAGGCCACAAGGAGTCCGCTTAAACATGAAAACAAGTACAATTAGCTGGAGGAAAAAATGTTCATGTTTCAATCAAAATTTGAATTTAAAATCGTTTTCCAATTATGGCTAGCGTGAGGTTTCGACAAAATACTTTTCTTCACAACAAATTGAATCATACGTACAGGCTCTGGCCCGAAAATTGCCGGACCCAATAATATACCACATCATTATTACATGCGATGATGTCGCACATTTCGCACTATTTTAATCGATGTTTTATAACCTTATTTTGTCCTTCAAACGGATGTCAGAAATCATAGTGATTGTGGGACAGTAAAAGTATTCTCCCTTGAATCACTCGAGGTCAGTGTATTTTCGAGAAATCGTTGAAGCTGAAATAGTTCGTGTGGCAATATTCCTTAGAAGCAGAGGGCACATAAACGGATACATTTCTCATGAGTTATAAATAAGGCGAGATCATTTGCAAAAGTCCCGAAAATGCACTAGTTCATATTGGCATACAAATAGACACATATTGATGTTCACATCCCTGACATGATATTACAATATGACAACTGGTACCATGAATTCGCAGCAATGTGGTGAAGTTTTTACCATCTGTTCTGAATCATAATTCGCCATTTGTGTACATAATAACTGAAAGTCCATAATTTGTGTTAAATATTGATACTCCGGTAAATTTTTTATGAAGAATTAAGCCGTTTGTCACTGGCACATTTTGGGGGCACTGTGGCACATTTTAAGGGCATTGCGGCACATTTTGGGGGCACAGGCACATTTTCTCGGTTCAGGTGATTTTCAGTGAAGTTCATTTGCTTCCCGGCGACGTTAGTAATGTGGTAAAATGCAAGTAATGGAGATGTATATAATCCAATATGAGAACAACTATTCTATGGTAGGCCGCCCCTAATTCGTTGCAGTTAGGAATGTATCGAAATGATAATTTCAATACATTGACAATCAACCAACCAGCCAACCAACCAATTTCTATCTCTTGAATTCAAGTACAATGTATTGAAAATCGTCCATTTCTAAAGCGTCTGAATACCAATTCACTGAAAATCAAACAATCACATGGCTAGATACAGAGACAAGCGCAGGAAAGGGGAAAGAATGCTGGGACCCCCCAAATTTACTCCAGGCTCTAAAGTAGTTGTCTTTAAATGTTTCACGAGGCAGACCTGTTTATGGGAAGATCTGTGGTTCAAGTAGTAGAACCTTCTCCTTCCATCGAAATAATACCAAATTTGAAGAAAAAAACAGTTAAGTTTTTTGGAAGTTATTGTCCGGAAACACGGATTGACCCCAATACTATATTCTCCCTTTATGCCTTCGGGGGACAATTATAGGGGAAAACATAATGAATGTATTGCTGCAGTTCCAAGTTGAGGAAAGTTTTGTCATACGATTCGAGCTAAAATAATGTATAATGTATTGCTTAAATAATATGGTTACATGCATGATGCGAAATAATATTTTATAAAAACTGGATATTTTGAAATGACAAACATATTGAAATGAAATTTCACAGAAAATCTTGACCAAAGATAGGATCTTTTGTACCATTGACAAAGTTCACAAATGTTTTTAAGCATCTTCTTTACTGAAATATTCACCGGTTTTACATATTATCATATAAGTGTAACCTGCAGTTTCAGGTTGATGTGATCTGATACTTTCAAATTATTAAAACATTTTCAACAGTGACACCAATTTGCAACAACAAGTTTCGCACTGGCGGATATAAATATGAATAAAACATTTTTTTCTCCAAGTTTTTCTGGTTAAACCGTTTCACGTGGTATTCAACCTATCGATAGTTATGTATTCCTAATTTTATGTAAATCCTCCAGTCAGTCGACGTGTGCACGATCCTTCAAAAGTAGGAAATTAAAAACGCTAAACGTCAACTGTTTATTTCTATGTATTATTTTCTTGATCAAATGCATTTTTATATCCCGAAATTCGCTGACATGCTAGTAAATTTCAATTTATGAGACCTCTGAAATATCAGGATATGTAAGGGCAGAAATGTCCTCTCCCGTCGAGGTACAAGAGAGAACGATGTTTTGACGACTTACATTACAACAACAATATGAATTAAAACACATCGTGACAGACTCTTTCGTGAATACTATGTTTAGCAAATAACTATCAAGATTCGCTTTATATCATTCGTGGATATTATGAAGAGATACGTAGCTTGAGTTGAGGTGATGAAATTCGCAATCCCGAAGATTTGGACTTTAAATTCCGCCAAAGTTCGTTTCTTTCAGTTTCTGTTCACAGCCTTGTCATGCCCAAGGCATCGATTTCAATCCTTTAAAAATGGAGGGACAGCGCTAAGGAACCTGGAATTTCTTTTTAATTTTGATATACTACCGCGAGATCTCCTTGTTTCGAGATTGTTGTTGTTGAGCCGCCATTATCTCAAAATCGGTGTGAACAGGGTGTATTTTGATGAAGGAAAACGCGCTTTCGTTAGTTCCAATCACCATCAAATTATAACGAGTTTCCAGTTCAAGATCTTCTCCACATCTGGCACTGAAACCTTAAGTCCCATCTCTGCATTTTTTTGCAATCTTCCTGACAAAGCGATTTTGGCCCCCATAGGCTCAAACCAATCTGATAAGGCTGCACGGAAAACAGCGGTCTTAAAGGCAGCTTTAAATATTGAAATGAAAGCATGTGGTTTGGTGATTTTCAATACGTTGAAACTGGAGGTTCATGGTTGGTTGATTTTCAATACGTGGGTACTTGTCTATCATAACGAATTTTGAGAAGGATGGTCTACCATATTATTCGGGATGCAGTGTTTCTAGCATAATACGGATGCCAGGAAGTGGTACATTTTCTGGTTAGTTGCTGTACACATTAACATAGATACATATACGACATACCTCAATGTGAAGAAGGAATCTACGGAAACCATAGCGTTCATGATACCTTGAGCGGTCCAGCGACTTTGGAAATCGAGACCATATCCGGCCAGGTTACCTTTAATGAAGAATATCGTATTTCGTAAATGGACCGATCAGAATACTATTCTAAACCAAGCGAAGCAGCGGTTGTTAACAAATAATTACTTGCTAATTAACTTCTGAATAAGTCTCATTTAAGTTATTGTTGTCAGACTAAATTCCGGCTAGTTTATTTGAACAGTATTGAAAATGTAAATTTGTGGGTTATATAAATAGTCTATATTATCTCCATGAAATAGAAATCATTGCGGGCACACGTATATTATGATGTCTGCAGTCATCAATATAAACATCTTTTATAGTTTCATTCGCTAGTTTTAGGAAAGTAATTCGGAAATTAGCTCGAGAGTTTGATGTATGCATGAGTCACAAATACACTGGCCTAAATATTTGAGCAGCCGTGGTATTATGTTTCGGATTGTTCATGGTTGGCTATGCGGATTTAAACGATTTATAAGAAATGTGGCTTTACGGAGAACTCGAAGACGATTTGTCGACCGAGCGATCGCCCATATTTCTTTTGAGATAGCGACCTTACATTTGGAAGTGGACACCATCGAGAATGATATTTGTAGGGTATTTATATTAGAACATAAAAGAGAATACTTACTTTCCCATGGTATAGCAAAGAAATAAGTATGACCTAAAATAACCCAGCTCATACTCAGGAACCTGACGCCATTGATGGAACTCAGGTTCCCCGACTTTGTATCGGTATTCATCAGTTTCTTGATATTTGTGTACAAAGAAAATGCCCGCAAAGGACCATCCAGCAAACCTATGTAAATGACAAAGTATATAAAAAACTGTATCGTGAGAAATACATATCTCCCCACATATCAACAATCAGAATATTACCATAAAGGTGGCAAAGTATTTAGGTATCAGCAAATGATAATGGCGTGAGTCTTTCCAAAAAGTTCTTAGGACATTTCAATTTAAATATCGGAAAATTTGAGGTGGGGGAGAAGGCATGTATCGCCATCTTTGCAATTCAAAATACCTGACATATGAGAATGTTTGTATGTAATCGAATAACTCAGATTTTCCTCAGAATTTTTGTTGAGAATATATATGTGTGCATCTTTCAAGAGATGTTTCAGGCCAATTATACACAGAAGCAAACCTCGTTTGACAGGTTTCTTGTGATTTGTTGCCAGCTTATTATGTTGAACGCCGTTTGCCGTCGCATCTGCTTCATGTTGATGTTCATTGGAGGTTGGCTTTATGAAATACACCCCGGCTGTTGACTCGGAAGGCAGGTGGGTTAATCCGTTATTTCCGTCTAGCCCACCAATTGTAGCGGTATCGGTACCGTTCGGGATCGTCGACATCTCAACTTTCTCGCTTATTCCATTTTGATGGCAGTCCGTCTTGCCATCTTTTTCGTGCAAAGATGGTTTGTAACTCGTGTATAATTCCATAACCATGTCATACAGTGTCCTTATAAGAATTATGAATCCAATCCCGAAGAGGACGCCTCTGTAATGAAATAACATGACGTTTAATACGTTATCAAGACATAAGATTGTGATAGTTAACCCCCCACTCCCGTTCAACCATGCTGCATACATTCGTGATTCTCTCTCTAGTCTGCAGTGTATCGGGTATTATTAAAAAAACGTGAGTTTTTTGGAGCATAACTTTCAGATAGTATGTTATTTTATGGAAATATAGTTATAGAAGTATAGACGATTAAAATGTGTATTTGCATATTTGTCTGACATTTGTCTGTTACACTTGTTTAAGTGAGTCGATTTCACGGAAAGTAACAAATTTGATAAAAAGATAAGAGAGTTTGATAATCCATGTTTCATTCAAAGTGCAATTTTCCTGGATTTCACCGGTATGTCTCAAACCATGATTAACGCGTAGTTACATTGTGATAAAGTCGTTCCTTAAATCAAAACAAAGCTATGGTACTTTTTGTTGGGACCATTCTTCTATTTTCACTTGTCCAGTTTACATACTCTTGGAATTCACAGTTCAGATTTTGTCTTACAAAACTCTATCTTGATGGGTTCACATACCTCCAACTGCACTGATGTCATTGTTATAGACTGAAACGCAACGTTAACTATACCAGGCGGGGGGTGGGGGGTGGGGGCGGAGCATGATGGCCCTCCTACCAAACTTTCTGTGCTGTCTCCGGAACGACAGAAATTTGAGGGCTGAAACTCCCGACCTTGTAGTTTATCATATTTGGGTTATTTAACCCTACCAGCCCCCCCCCCCCACCCCCACCAAACTTTCTGTGCTGTCTTTTGAACAACCAAAAATGGAGAGCTGAAACTCCGGGA
The DNA here is from genome assembly GCA_036873755.1 of Hanleya hanleyi. Classification (NCBI taxonomy): domain Eukaryota; kingdom Metazoa; phylum Mollusca; class Polyplacophora; order Lepidopleurida; family Hanleyidae; genus Hanleya; species Hanleya hanleyi. The sequence goes on from JAVTVY010011356.1 coordinate 49,590, forward strand.
CTTTATATGTTATCATGTTGGGGTCATTTTGAGCCTATTTGCATAACCCCCGAGCAGAGGATCATGGGTAAATTCAAGATGGCGGCCACGTGAGGTACAAGAAAAGTGATGTTTTCGTCATATTTCTTCAAAATTTCTGCTTTTCTGCGATGAAAAGTGAGCAAAACTATTCTATTTCACATCACACTAATATTTACTAATTTATCATGCAGTTTTTGCGAAGAAATTGTATAAATAAAAATTCGGAAAATCTGACGGAAAAATCGACCGTTTTTACCGTTTTTGAAAATGACGTCACTGTGACGTCATCAAAGCGGCCATCTTGGATTTTTTTTATACTTTCTGGTAGAGATTTACCCAAGGGTATAGTGTTGTAAGTGTCAGCTCCCTAGCTCAACGCGTAAATAAAATAATTAGGGGGCCCATTTCGGCTCCCGTCGCCCCCCAGGCCTGAACTGATCCCGAAAAAACCCAGGCCGGATAGTGTTAAGCCTATTTGCATACCCCCGAGCAGACGATCATGGGTAAATTCAAAATTGCGACCATGTGGGGTACCAGAAACGTGATGGCTTTGGAATTTTTCTTCAAAATTACTGTTTTCCGCAGAGAAAAGTGGGCAAAAACTATTTTGTTTCACATCAGATTAATATTTGCTAATTTATCACGCATTTTTAGAGGAGTAATTAGATACATGTGAATGAAAACTTCGAAAAATCGAGAGAGGGATCGGCATTTCGGCCACCCCACCAATATTTTTCTTAACCCATAAGCTAGAGTTCTGAAACTTAGCAAACTGTATCCTTGGGTCAAGCTCTATTATAAAATGTAAGAGACTACATGCAAAAGACAAATTATTATGTCACAGCGACGTCATCACCAAAAAGGCATTTTTGGGACGATTTTCAGTCAGATTTTTCGAATTTCTTATTTATGTTTTTTCTTCGCAAATTGCATAATAAATTAGTAAATAAACATCTCATGCGAAATAAAATAGTTTTTGCCCAATTCTTCTCGCAGAAAAGCAGGAATTTGAAGACAAATGATGAAAACTTAATTTTTTTCTGGTACCTCACATGGCCGCCAATTTGAAATTACCCATGATCCTCAGCTCGTCTTATGCAAATAGGCTCAAAATGACACCAATATGATAAACTACAATGTCACAGAGTGTCAGCTCGCAATTTTGATGCCGTTCCAAAGATAGGATAGAAAGTTTGGTAGTGGAGGTCATAATGCCCCCCACCCCAGGCCTGGTAGGGTTAAACATGCATCCAATATACTCAGGGTACAGATCGATGCATTGAGAAAAATTACATCTGGTAACAAGAATCGCTTTAGATTCAAATACTTGGAAATTCAAACTGTGATCAGGGACTTGCAAAACATATCTGTCAGCAAAGCTACTGGTCTGGATGGTATTCACCCCAGACTCTTGAAGGATGCAGCCCTTATTATTGGTGAATCTCTGTGCTTTTTATATAATATGTCCTTGAAAAGTGGCACGGTCCCGGATGAATGGAAAAGCGCCAAGATTTCATCTTTACATAAATCCGGCCATCTCACTGATCCTGACAACTACAGACCAATATCGGTCTTATCAGTGGTAGTTAAGATTCTAGAAAAATGTGTACATAATCAATTTTATGACTATTTGTGTGATAGCAAACTATTGTCCTCCTACCAGTCTGGTTTTAGAAGTAAACATTCTACTCAAACATCTCTCCTTAGCGTCAGGGACCAATGGCTTCAAGCGATGAACCGGGGTAAAGTGACAGGTTTGGTGTTGCTAGATCTAAAAAAAGCATTTGACACGGTAAATCATCATATATTGCTTCAAAAGATTTCACTTTATGGTGTCGCTGATGCTGAATACGAATGGTTCTCCTCTTATATGTTACGTAGGAAACAAGTATCTGTAATGGACGGAGGGACACTGTCGGACACTTTATCTGTGGAAACCGGAGTTCCCCAAGGTTCTATCCTTGGTCCATTGTTGTTTATTTTGTACATTAACGATCTGCCATCTGTAATCAAACAATGTCAAGTAAATATGTATACAGATGACACTACTATCTATTTTTCAAACTCTGATGTCAACATTGTTACCGAAACCCTTACTCTGATTTACAACTTCTGTCCAAATGGCTTAAAGCGAACATGTTAAGCCTAAATGTAAAAAAAACAAACATTATGTTTATTGGCAGTAGGGCAAAACTGAATCGAATTTACAACACTATATTGTAGATCCTGTCCACATAGATGGTACAGTGATAGATGAAGTAAACTCATGCAAGTACTTAGGAGTGAATATAGACTCATGCCTCAGTTTTGAGGAGCACATTAGTTCCATCTGTAAAAAATTGTCCGGCAAGATAGCCATACTCAGAAGATTACGAAAGTATATATCTCTTAACACAGCCATAATTGTCTACAATACACTGATTTTGCCTCATTTCGATTATTGTAATCTTGTGTGGAGCAGCGCCAGCAAATGTAAAACTGATCGGCTGCAAAAAATGCAAAATAGAGCAGCTCGAGTGGTATTAGAAGTTAGTTCCGATACTCATGTGTCCGAAATGCTTTCTACTCTGAAATGGATGTCCATTGATCAGAGAATTAACTATCAAAAATCCTGTTTTATGTATAAAGCTGTCAATAATTTGCTGCCTGATTATATAAGTCAGCTTTTTGAACATGTAAATACTGTCCATTCGTACAACACAAGAAGTGCCAGCAACAATGACATTTTTATTAAGACCGGGACGTCTATGAACTCTTTTTATTCTAGAATATTTTATTACTCTGATGGCGTTCTATGGAACAGTTTAAATGTCAATGTACGGAACGCACCGTCAGTCCCTTCTTTTAAAAATGCTTATTTTAGATCATACCACCCAATTTTAATGAGATAATGGCTGAAGCATTTTTAATTTATATTTGTTGCTTCAAACTGCTGAAGCATCTTAATTTATATCTGTTATCTGTTGAATGTATATATATATATATGTGTGTGTTATATGTGTGCATGTGTGTATGTATATAGGACCCCCTGTTAAGAGCAGGCTAGGCCTGAATGGGGCAATTCCTATACAAATATTGGTGAATAAATAAATAAATAAATGCCTGCTGCACATATATTTTTGCAAATGCAAATGGGAAGCATGAGATCCCTACTCATTGCTGTATCGGTCGAGCATGTTCTTTGTCAAATAGCTGTGGGAAATTTTATTAGAACATGACTACCTTTGTTGTTATGCCAACCATCTCAATTTAATATAATACGAAGAACATGCATTAAAAAATGCCAAAAATGCATTATAAAGAGAAAGAGCCAACATACAGTACATTCTTTAATCTAAATATGAAATGAAATACATGATGCATGGTCACACCCATTGGCATGATGCAATTGTATGCATTATAATGACCATTTTTGGCCAATTGGTCGCTATAATGAATTTGCTGTTCTAAAGAATATAGAATAACTGCCTCTATATACATGTTTCCGTGAACTAGGTCGTCATGACGAATATTCTGTAGTAAACAAAGTCGTTATAAACTGGGTTCACCGCACACATGTATTGTACCGACAACTTTACAATGATTCCCCATAGGCGTGAAGGATATATTCGTCGAAGTCGCACCCTTTCTTAGACATGACAAATGATATTTGGTATGACGAATAGCACACCACTGAGCATATATACTGATGAAATGATTTTTGAGAGAGAAAGAATAAAGTGGTCGTCGAACCCACGACCCCGGCTTATCGCGCCGATGCTCTACCGACTGAGCTATGACGGCCCATAGGTATTACACCCGTGGGTTGTCTTTGACATGCCCAACCTTCTTTCTTAGACCGTATTAATCCATACATAGAATAATACCTAACGCATTGCACTTTGATAAAAAAAATAGTTATCCACTGGATCACTAGCAATCATGTATCCCCTTATTGATCTATATATATTTCTACATTTATTGATTTAATTATGTATAAATCTCTTAGTCCACTCATATATGACAACGAATGGTTCCACTAAGAAACTATGTTGACCATACCTTGATAAATACAAATATTTTATGACCTATTTACTCACATAACGATTGTGGCCGTTCGGTCCTCCCATACATTATCGTCATGATGACAAACCGGCTCCACTATGGGTGGAGCTGAACCATAAACAGAATTCGGTAGATTTTGCATTAGTCCTGTAATGACAAATAAAAAGGTGAAGATGTGTATGACAATGATGATTGATGATCCATGATGATCACCATGGGTATATACAAAATATTGTGTAATGCGTGGAAGTGTTCAGCGAATGACTTTAACACTGAATTAATAGAGAAATAGCACCATTTTCATGTTTAAAACCCATTTTTCTCAACTTCCTGTGAGAGTTACGCCCCTTTCTATTCTGTATCACCACTAGGTGTCGTTCTGACACCAGACCGCTCGCCATGTTGTCGTGCTGACACCAGACCGCTCGCCATGTTTGATTGAATACAGTTTTGTTTATGTTTTACTCCGGTGTTTCTGTTAGTTTAATTGGAGAAATCCCACATTGGTGGCATACGGTGGGATCCGAGAAAAGCACGGCTACCCGGCCGAAAGAAGACTTGTGTTTAATTCCAGTCGCTGTTGGCAAATGCAGTGATACCAACTGTCTGAACGATGAACGTTGTCTAAACGGATTCCCACCTGATTCCTGTGACCCAGATAGGAATGCGATTTGGCGGGAACCTTGTGTGGTGGATTTCTATGTGAAATCAAGCCCCCGAGTTTGAAGGAATAGCCGCAACAACGTTGTGTGAACGTAGATGACCGAAGCAAGGTCATTTCATCTTCATCAGAACTTTAGTTCTCACGAAATAAATTATTTACTAACTCTAAGTGTGTACGTGACATCAAAACCACGTGCGCCAGAACAGACAGTCCTACTAATGACAGCCCTGTCATGGCCACCGGAAAAAAATATAAACTCCGTAAAACGGAAAGGAACTGATCGATACGGTAAGATCATACCGATTATTTGTAACTGAAAACATTGACGCTGATTCCTAGTAATTTTGGTGGCTGTTGAATTTAATTTTAACGCTGAATGAACTAACTCTGAATTTGGTCAAGATCCAGACTACCGCCTCGTTACTTTCACCGCTGAATGAACTTCTGTGAAATTGGTCGAGATCAGCATACATCATCGTTCTGCAAATCTGTGTGAATATTATCTCGTTTTGAGAACAATTGTGATTTTCCTACAGAATTAATTGATACGTGTTTCACATAGAGCTGTTGCTGTAAATTTGGAGACATTGACTCACGGTGAAATGTTTGTCGGTCCTACTAAAACTTAAACCTGCCCAATTTGGACCTATAGAAATAAATTTCACCTAAGAGGAACTGTGTCAGCGCAACTAAAGCCCATTTGATCTGAAATGTGTTTCACCTTGATGAACTGTGTCGGCCCTACTAAAACCCATCCGATCTGGACCGCTGTTAAATATATTTCACTTGAGATGAACTGTGTCGGCCCTCCTAAAACCCATCCAAGCTGGACTATTTGAGATATATTTCTCTTCATATGAACTGTGTCGGTCCTACTAAAACCCATCCAAGCTGGACTGTTTGAGATATATTTCCCTTCATATGAACTGTGTTGGTCCTACAAAAACTCATCAATAAACACAAGTGTGTGTGTTAACTGAACTGTAAATGAAATTCGCATATGAATTGAGATCATCTGACCTTTAGATGATATACAGAACACTTACAGAGGCAAAACAACCTTACTAGCTGATCAAGTGATTTTCTGAAACAGTAATTGAATTTACATATTAGGTTAAATATATGAATTTGCATGTTTTTGAGATGTATTTTGTTACATTGTCACTGTTACACATGTAATTGAGTGAAGATTGTGCCAAATTTCTTTGAACTGTCTGAATCTACATCTTAAATGTGTGAGTCTGCATACTGTGGAAATACTAGTATACCTATACCTGCCATCACATATGCCACATTGCTAGTCAGTTATCGCAATAATTGATTCAAAGACTTGAAAGTTGATAGCCTCAACACTGGCTGAACTGTCTATAGTAGTAATATTGCTAGAATTCCACTATGGCTACAAATAGGGAAGCATATTTGAAAAGGTACACTAATGACTATATCAACCAACTCTGTGAACTCAATCACATTGATACGTCTATAGCAAAAAGCAAGGACGACAAGACTGAAGCTCTGTGTTTGCTACCCAGTGTGATAGAGGGGCCTGGGCAGCTTGCAGCTGAAGGTGCATCCAGCACGGACTTGATGCGTATTATTCTGGAAATGAAAAATCAACATCAGGAAACTCAAAGACTGTGTGATACGTTGCTGCAAGGCTTCGATAGAAGCAGGAGCAATCAGCCAACAGGAAACCCGGTGAATACAGAATCTACACCGAAATATAAAGTTCCTGGAATACAAAAACTGAATGGTGATGATGATGTGCATTGCTACTTAGCAACATTTGAAAGAGCCATCAAACTACTGGAAAAACCAGCAACAGAATGGTGTCGATTTCTGGAACCCTATTTATCGGGAAAAGCACAACAAGCAGTCCATATGCTTAGTGAGGATGAGAGGAAGGACTTCAAGAAAGTCATGGAGGCCATTTTGAGACGCTACAACTTGACTCCCGATGCATATCGTGTAAAATTCCGACAAGCCAAAAAAGGACCCAATGAATCCTTTGAGGAATTTGCATCTACATTAGAGATATACTTTCAACGTTGGCTCAAGCCATCAGACGAGCTACTCCACACCGAGGAGGCCAAGCGAATATTCAACCGTATACAGATCGACCAACTGATCGCGAGTATGGCGGATGAGTCCCTAAGACCTTAAGACCCGTGCAAGATCTTAAGACAGAAGATCTGCAAACTGCTGCCCGAGCAGCTGATGACTACATCCTAGCGCGCAAGGAAGTAAGTCGTATGGAGGTATCCAAACCTTCCAAACCACAAGGCAACAATAATGGCCGCTCCTATGATAACTCGAAGAATGCTGTAGAGAAAAAGTTCGAGGCTAAACCCAACAAAGGGATTACCACCCAAAGTCGAGGGCAAGGCAACAGTATTCGCTGTTACAACTGTAAAGGAGAAGGACACATTTCCAAAAATTGTCCATCAAAGCCAAAAGATGGACGTAGTAGTTCAGCATTTTCATGCATAGATGCCAGTCGCCTTGTAGTGCGTAATGGTAGTGTCGATGGGGTCTTGGTGAAGATGTATATCGACACAGGTAGTGCCCACTCACTAGTGAGGAGCGACCTGATTGATCAACGAAAACTTGATTATAGTAACCCTATTACTATTACTTGTGCCCATGGAGATACCCACTCCTATAATACAGCTGTGGTAGAACTTTCATCTGGTTCCTGGAAGGAGGATGTTTGTGTAATATCTGTGCCAACATTACCAGTACCGATACTGCTGGGACTAAACGTACTTGATCCAAAATCATTAGACGTGAAAGGCACATCGTCTAGTATTGAAGGTGTCCAGCCAAGCTGTGTGGTTCAAACTCGTGCCCAAAAGCAACGAGAAGTGACTGCAGACAAAGCTGCATGTGAGGCAGAAGTCTTTCGCCAGAGTGACTTACCTGATATACCTGGAACAAAACTGTCAACTTACAATTTTGGTGTCCAGGAAGATTCCTCGGAATTCAGAAATGTGACCCCAGCCTTGTAAACTGTTTTCAAGTCGTGCAGTTTACGGAGCCTGATGATGAGAACTGATTGGTTTTTCTTGGAGAATGACCTGCTATTTCGTGGTTGGCGCCCTAAAAGTGCCCCCAAAGGAGATGTGCGATCACGAAAGCAACTAGTTGTCCCAAAACAACACCGTGCAACCATCTTGCAGCTTGCCCATAGTATCCCAACAGCAGGCCATCTGGGCATTGAAAAGACTAAGAACCGGATTCTAGACCGTTACTACTGGCCTGGCATTTTCAATGACACCATGAACTATTGTAAAGCCTGCCAATCCTGCCAGTACAGTGGACCAAAACCACCAAAAGCAAAGCTGATTCCGATGCCCATTATTGACTAGCCCTTCCGTCGGATTGCGATGGACATTATCGGACCTTTGGAGAAAACTAAGTCTGGGAACAGATATATCTTGACTGTACTTGACTACGCAACACGCTACCCAGAAGCTGTACCTTTGCGGTCAATCGAAGCCAAGCGCATCGCTGTGGAACTGATGAACATTTTCAGTCGGCTTGGACTACCCGAAGAAACTCTAAGTGATCAAGGATCTAATTTCATGTCGGAGTTGCTGGCCGAGGTATACAAGTTGCTGAAAGTCACACGTTTACGGACTACGCCTTACCACCCTCAAACAGATGGTTTAACTGAGCGCTTCAATGGTACCATCAAAGCTATGATTGAACGACTCGTTAGGGATCAGCCTGGAGAATGGGATACTTACCTGCCATACCTTCTCATGGCGTACAGAGAGGTACCGCAAAAGTCTACTGGGTTTTCCCCGTTCGAGTTGCTATTTGGACGTCATCCCAGAGGCCTACTGGATGTTCTTCAGGATGCATGGACTTCCAAACCAGGAGTGTCAAGCAGCATTGTGGACTATGTTACAGCCATGCGTGATCGCATGTCCAGCATGATGGAAATGGCTTCCGAGAACCTGAAGAAATCTCAAGATCGACAGAAGACCTGGTACGATGCAAAAGCCAGATCTCGTACTTTCCAAACAGGTGATAAGGTTCTAGTTTTGCTGCCATCAAAGGAGAACTCCATGAAGCTGACGTGGGAAGGACCATTGGATGTAGTACGACGGGTGAACAGTGTAGATTATGAGCTACGAAGAGAAGGAAAACGTAAAACGAAGGTGTACCATGTGAACCTTATGAAATCCTGGACGCCGCCACTAACTGAACCTGATCCGGTGTTTATGGCTGTCGACCTGGAGAGTTCCATGGAAGAGTTACAACACCTACTACTACCTGATGCAGAGATAACTGACAAGACAAGAGTCTCGTATAGTGCAAGCCTC